>PVJD01003895.1:0-150909 GCA_004026545.1 Mormoops blainvillei
AAAAAGGAGCAGTGATACTATTTCATTATATTTTCAGTGATTTTTAAAAATTTTCCTTAGCCCAAATATTTCATTTAGGCATTTGTCGGCTCATACTTTTACTCATTTGTTTATTCCACAAACTGTTGCTGTGAGTCCACTGTGTGTCATTTCTATACTACATTCTGGGGCAAAATGTTAAAAGTGATGGATGATAATTAATTCGTCAATTGAGCATGAGATAATTATGTGATAATAGCGACCATTCACAAAGTATGTATTAGTGTGGAGAGTATGCTGATATTATGCATAGTGTCAGTGCAATGGTGGTATTATATATTAGGTGATGGAACAGAGAAGGGATATAGGAGAGGAAATATTTTCAAATATTGGGATTATTGTAAATTGGGAGTTTAGAAAAGGATCAGTGAATTTCAGGGGAGTTTCTGAGCCCAGTTTCCTGAGCTGAAATTGAACCTTCTCTTGCCACTCCAGGCCATCATTGTCCAGTAGAAATATAATGCAAGTCAATGTTATTTTAAAAAATTTAGTAGCCACACAAAAAAATAAAATGAATAGCATGAAATTAATTTCAATAATATATTTTATTTAAGCCTACATCCAAATATCATCATTGCAATGTTTAAGAAATACTTTTTAAAAAGTTATTTTTCATATTCTTTTTATCATAATGAGTCTTCGAAATATGATATGCATTTTATACTTACAACACATTGTATTTTAGACTGACCACTTTTCAAACACTCAGAAGCCCCACATGTGGCTTCTGACTGAAGCCACATTACCAATTTGGATAGCACAATATTTTAGAATTATTTACTTAGGCCAGCAAGTTTTCATTCCTTTTTTTCCAACATAAAAAAACATTATTTAATTTACCAAAGCTATTTCTCTAGCTCCTTCTTGCAATTTGTTGAAATTGACTGAGTCACTTTTTAGGGCTATTAATAACCCAGCATGGGCAGGTTTTATGTAGTTTATATTTTGTTCTCTTGTTATATCAACATTGATACAATTGATACATCCGGTTACTTTCATGTATTCTCTTGATTTTTTTTTTCTTAATTAGCGTCATGGAATAAACTCACAGCCAGTCAGCCAGGCTACTCAGTTTATACACCAGGTGCAAAATGTCTGATATTTGAGAAGCTTCTTATGAAAACAGCAGCTGGTACTTCATTTCTCTTCCATGCATGGGAAAAAGCTGTGTTTAACCAGCCTTGGTTTTTTCTTTTTTATTTACAGCTTTATTTGACTTTGGTAATGATAATATTCCCTTTTATCATTTGATCTTTTTTTTTTAATTACTATTTCTGGCTGATCAGTAAAAATTTGTGAAAAACAAAATCCTGCCATGTGTTTAGGTGGTTTAACCTATTACATATTTGATATAGATTTTAATTAAATAACCCATATCTCCTTCAATTTTGAGGCGTTGGGTAGCGTAATTTTGGAACATGCATTTTTAGAAAAATTAAATGTCATGAAAGTTGTTCTACATTTTAATATGTCAGATCCGCCACTTACTCTGTGCCTAGAATCGATGGTTAATAAAAATAATTACAGCAATATAAATCATTCCTACTTTCGTTAAGTGACATATTTCTACCAAGCTTTTGATTTGGTGTTTATTGGTATGGCTTATTTATATACCTTCCTGTTGTAAATTTTAATGTAATTTAATTAAGCATTGTGTGACACAGTACTTTTAATTTGCTTATAACTTGGGGACTCCAAAGCACTCTGTTAAACAATGTTTGTAAGACTATCCTGTTTCTCCTTAACTGACTTTAGAAACATCTCATTGCATTATGTTCCTGTGATAGGTTCATATGTGATGGTGCCCTGTAAAACTTTCATTGTTCTAAAATTTAATTCTTCTTTTAGTGGAAGGCTCAACCCGAGTAGCCCATTTTGATGTCTCATCCCAGGAAGGACCTCAGCACAGTATGCCTAGCTTTCAAAACAAGCACCCAAAATCGATTGGATTAGAAAGGACTTTCTAAGGAAGGAACTGCTCCCTGAGCTCAGAATCTCTTTAACGGCTCTGGGTGTCAGGACACAGCATGACTCCTTTGTGTTGAGAACCTTTTATTCATAAGGCACTTTTCATTTGCAGTGAAGAAGCGGTTTTACAAACAAGTGCTCTTTTAACATGCCCTGTGTACAGTTCTCACTTTTCTCTACCTGTAATTGTATCATTCCTTTTTATTTGTATATATTCTGTCTTCTCCCAGGAACCCAAGCTCTGTTAGGGTAGAAACTTTGTCTCTTTTATTCCCTCCTGTACCCCTCCCTCCTGGAATAGTACCTGGTATTGTAGGAGGTACTCACTAAATATTTGCCGAATGATCGAATGTACATCAGCCAAATGCAACTTAGTTGAAACTCAGACTTCTAGGAGGAGGAAAGTGTCCGGGTCGCAGTGGTGGACTGACTTTGAAGCACAGAAGCGTAAGCTTCCAGTCCTCTCCATTCCAAAGCCCTGTTACCTAATTTTATATTTATAATTCAGTATTCTTTTTCTTACAGAGAGTGTCCCAAATTGTGTCAGCATCACACCCCACAAAATCTGGATCATTCCTTGGTATTAAGGTAGATATCTTGTCATTTGACATTGTCTCTAAAGATAATGTGAAAATGTCTTCTACCAGATCAACAAATTAATGTGTCAGGGGATCTGTTACCCCAAGAGCTGGATTAATCGCACAGTCTAGCTTAATTTAACAAATTTTGGCTGACTGACACCTCAGTGACACAATCTTCTTGTGTCACTTCCCTTGTATGCATTCATTACTGCCTCTACCAGTGAGATATCTATCCATCATCTATCTATCTATCATCTATCTATCTATCTATCTATCTATCATCATCTATCATCTATCTATATTCTAAAGATCTGCTGTATTTTGTTTCCAAATATGTCTTCCTGTTGTACATTTTAATATAATTCCATAATTTAATTAAGTATTGTGTGACAAGAAATGAGCATAAAAAAAGAGAGTTTTGTTTCAAATACTATTTAATTGAACATTTTATCAAAACTTCAATAGTGAGTTGTTGAAAAAATATATTGAGTTAGGTATAAGTGATACAAGTATTCCACAAAGATTGAAAATAAAATTAATCTAAAAAAACATACAGGGCTCAGTGTATAAATGTTTTCACATGGGTCTTTAAATTTTTCTCTACTTTCAAAACAGAAATTGCAAATTATGGATGTTAATACAAGAAAGATTACAAATAATTTTATTAGTTTGAAACACACTCAAAGAAAAAAATCTTTGTACCTTATCAGTACTTGGTCACAGGAATACACATTTATATATTCTAAGCTAAAATAAAATGTAGAATTCCCCATTTTAACTGGCATTTTAAGTTGATCAATCCAGTACTGTTTCAGCTGTGTCAGTCAACAGGGTTTCCAATGTGTGTATAGAAAAAAAAAAATTTCTTAAAGAGACCCATGTATTGTGTAATAGAGTATCTAATTTATACCAACAGGGGTTAATGAAATTCATTAACACAAGAAGAAAATCAAGCCTAATAAGCAGCTGTGTAGAATAATGATTAAAGGTAGCAAGACCTCAGCTACAATCTTGATCCTACCACGTGCCAGCTATGTATTCTTGGGAAATTACTCAACCCGTCTTAGGCTTCAGAGATTAAAAGTAAATAAAAACAAAAGAAAAAGGCCTATACTAGAAAGTGATGTGAAGATTAAATAGTTACTATTTATGTGTATCTCTTAGCCCCTAATAAACTATCAGGCATTTGGATGCCTGCATTAAGTCATTTATCAGGGTTTTTTTCATGTTTTACTATTTTTAAGAATGTGGTAAACATTGCATCTCGCAGCAAGTAGTAGTGATGGCTATGTCTACTATATGGCTGTGTGATGATTTTGCAGATTCATTGAGTCTTAGCACTGGAAGGCTTCTTTGAGGTCGTGTAGGTCATCCTCTTCCTATATGGTTGATGACATCATGGCATAGGAAAATGCAGTTACTTGCCTAAAGTCACACAGTGGATCACAACAGGGTCAAGATTCAAGTACAAGTTTTTCGACTCCTTATCTTTTGCTCTTTCCATGGTATCACAGATGCCTACTGTCTATTGTTAGGAACAGCAACCACCAAACTCAATAAAGGTGATAAGAATGAAAGTGGCTTCACCAACACTTTATTAGGCTGTATCATCAAGATGTCTAGGTTTTTTCTTCCCAAGTTGTGTTGATTTGGGACTTTTTTATGGTAACTATAATGGTTATATATATATAAGCCTTTTGAACTAAAAGTAGTGATAAGAATTGACAATTTGTGGTTCTTCCATTTTGTGTTGTTATTTTACTTATAACCTTAACCTTCAGTGTTCAGCTTACTCGAGTATATTCAAGCTAAAGTTGTAGATCAGGCCAGTTTGCAGCCTGTTCAGGAGGGGCTTGACTTTTTAGCAATCTGTTCTCTGAATATAAAAACATGAACCTAACTAAAGTTGGAAGAGAGGATGAAATGTATTTCTGGGTTGCCAGTCAAAGCTTTCTTTAAAGTCTAAAAGCAATATGTATGCAAATACAAACTAGTCTTAAGAAAAAGGACAGGAACTTAAGCTGCCTTAAATAATCCTAATAGAATTTGAAAAGTAGACAAATAAGTTATAATGTAACCAAAGAAGAAAATGCAAAATTTTTCCTGCTTTTAAAGCAGCACTTTGAGAGTGAGTTTTACTTGATTCTCAGCGCTTTACTGAATATCTAACTGTGTGCCAGGCACTTGAGCTGCAAAAGAGACACGATTTCTCCACTGTCGTAGCCTTTGGTGAGGAGACGCTGGAGGCCAATAGACTATCTGCAGTGGAGCACAGGCTGAGGGCTGACACATGACAGGCAGGCACAGTGAGGAGGGGCCTCTGTCCGAGAAGCATCACAGGATGGCTCCCCACCACCTTTTCCCCAAAGAACTTTGAGTAGCTGTAAAATGTAAATAACGTCTCCAAGGATAGAAATAGATGGGTTAAAGCAAACCTTTAAAGTCCAATTAGCTGCCAGATTTTGTATTTTCATGAAGGCTAACATCAAATAATTCCAAGGTGGACAGTTTCTACTTTACACTACAAGTAACGGCTCAAGAACCCTTTCTATTCAGGTTTGGTCCCTCCAGATTGTTCAGAAATGCGTAGGCTAAACACAGATATTGGTTTTAGTATAAATCTTGTTCTCTAATGAATGATTTTCTAAAATAGCCCCAGAAAACAGTTCCTGATCTGGAATGTTCCTTATACCAAAGAGGAAGTTGCAACTTCCTATAATAAAAAACACATATAAAAATAGAGCAGACCTTTTAAAACACTATGTTTAGTAGAGAAAATGATTTATTTTCCTTACAAAATATTAATAAAAATAAAACTCTATTTTTAAGGAAAACCCCCATAGCTCCCTAAAAATGAAGCCATCATCTTTCAGGGAGCCGATGGAGTGCACCATGATCTCAGCCCAAGGGACGAAGCCTGAGGCACGTTGGCTTCCAGGAGCAACTCCCTTCCCTGAGACATTCCCTGTAGTAACAAGAGTGATTTCCTGACTTCTCTGAGGGCACCTTGAAAGCAGGTTCTGAAACTGGGGTGGAGGTTCAGTACCAAGGCTTACGTTGTCCCTGGATGCATCGTAATGTTGAATCTCACAGGAGACACTGGTCATGCTAGGATGACTTATGAAAAGTCTCATTTTCTAGAGAAATTTAAAAGAATTGCCATCACTTTCTGTAAACTTGCCCCTTATTCTTGTAAGAAGTTCTTAGGGCCTTATCTAAGATAAGGTGTTTGTAAAGTACAATCAGTCACATCATTTAATATAAAAATGATGAATCTAAGTCTAAAAATGATGAATCTAAATCCTCATTTAACTGCATCAGGAACTTGAGGACTTTCTGATAAGAGAACTCACAGAAGACTTGAATACTTTTTGGTTTATTTGACAAATATTTACTGAGCATCTTTGGTTAGTATGGCATTGTGCTAGACAAGATGGAGATTTAGAAAGAAACAGATCATCTAGTGGTAGAAATATTATGGGCATATTAACACATACACACGTATACCCAGATGTATGATAATATTTTACATATATATATAAGTATACTCACACTTACTTATATGTTCAGATGTATCATGTTACATATGTTATAAATATACTCATGCAAGATATAAATATATGTGGTGCCACTAATATGGACGTGTTAATTAATAGGATAAATGTTAAAACATGATGATGGAACAGTTCCAACTAGGGCGAATCACCAAACCCAGAGAGTGACAAATCCTGTCATGGAACTGAAAATGGCATTTAAACCAGACTATAAGGATGTTACATTAGTACCCTCAGGCTGTTGTATCAAGTTATCACAACCTTGGCGACTTAAAAACAACAGAAATTTATTCTGTCACAGTTCCGGGGGGCAGAAGTCCAAAATCAAGGTGTCATCAAGGCCATACACCCTTGAGGTCAGGGGAGATCTCTTTCACACTTGCCATTGGCTGTGGGCTCTATCACTCCGATCTGTCTCCAACACTTCAGTTTGTTTCCATGGTCACACTGTCATCCCCTTTTTGTGTGTCAACTATCCCTTGGGTTTCTTATATAAGGACACTTGAGACTGTGTGTAGGATACATGTGAATAATCCAGGATAAACTCCTCTACTCAAGATCCCAAACTTAATCACATTTTTGGTTATATAAGCTAATATTTAAATTTCATATTCAAATATCTCAAATATATATAAGCTAATATATATAAATTTCAGTGTAGACATCTTTTGGGATGCCATAATAACCCACTACAAATGAGAACCTTTTTAAATGTTTCTATTTTATTATTTTTAATTTTATTTATTTTTATCCTCACTGAGGATATTCATTTTTTTTTACTGGCTTTAGAGAGCAGGGAAAGGGAGAGAGAGAAACATAGAAGTGAGAGAGAAGCGTCCACTGACTGCCTTCCATACGTGCCAGAAGCAGCGATTAAACCCGCAACCTAGGCTTGTGCTCTGACTGGAATCGAACCTGCAACCCTTCAGCTACAGAATGATGCTCCAACAAACTGAGCCACGCTGGCCAGGGCAAATGAGGACCTTTTTAAAGGCTGAATTTGGGGACAGCATTACAGGCTGAGTAATTAGACTAAGCAGAGATATAGGGGCATCTCTTCTCGAAGAAAGAGAAAACAAGTGGTAACAAGGAGGAACATCAGGGAGCAGCAGCATGCAGAGAAGAGGAGAGAGAAGCAAGTGTCAGACGGCGCCGGGAGGCCTGACCTTGGAGGCCCTTTGATTCTGGGCAGCCACTTTAAAATGAGTTGGAGATTGAGTGGGAACCAGGTAGGAAGCTGGACGTAGCCCGAACGAGGCACCACCAAAACCTCTCTGCAACTAGTAGCCATGAGAATGGAAAGGGAGCGATTTCAGCAGTAAAATCAAACAGAGATTGGAATTGATTTGTTTAGATTCCACTGAAGATTTTCCAACTAGCTGGATAAATGGGTAACTGGGAAAGAGTTAGGACATTAACAATAGTAAAATTAGAAGGTAGAAATTATGATTGGATTTGGATATTCAGTTTCCAGTATGATGGGCAGAGGGGGATGCCGTTAAAAATGTACAGGTGTATCTAGAGAGAGTTTGGCATTAGAGTTATCTACATTGAAGGGTGAAAGGAAGAAAAGGAAGAGGAAGAAGAGAATGTTTCCAAGGTTATAATCTTAGAGGACTCCTTCCTTTCATTTAAAGGTTAGGAGAAAGAAAAAGAAATCTAAACTTCCTTTGAATGTTTCTTTTTTTTCCCAAAGGTAATTATTAAATTTATTCTCAAATATACAGCTTAAGTGAGTAGAAAATGAGAAGAACACTCAGTTTCTCAGTTTGGGCTATATTGAGGCTTTCTTATTTGTCATTATACTTTTTTAAAATTTCTTTTTACTGTTCAATTACAGTTCTCCCAATTTTCTCCCATTGCTCTCCCTTGCCCCCCAAGCCCCCATTCACTCTCTCAGCCAGTCCCCACCCTGTCGTCCATCACCATGGGTCCTTTATACACGTTCCTTGACTAGGCCCTTCCCCTTCTTTCCCCCGTCATCTTTCTCCTCCTTCCCCTCTAGTATCTGTCAGTTTGTTCCTTATTTCCATGTCTCTGGTTCCACTTTGCTCACTTGTTTGTTTTGCTCATTAGATTCCACTTATAGGTGAGATCATATGGTATCTGTCTTTCACCGCCTGGTATATTTTACTTACTATAATGCTCTCCAGTTCCATCCATGCTGTTGTGAAGGGTAGGAGCTCCTTCTTTCTTTCTGCTGTGTAGTATTCATTGCATAAATGCTTAAGCGCCCATCACTAAATGAATGGATCAAAAAACTCTCGTTTATTTACACAATGTGTGTTTCTTTATGTTCATACACTAGCTGTAAGTGAGCTCACTCTCTTTATGTCAGCTCTATTGGAATAATGGCATGTAAATCTTACTATGACTCTGCATTTTGTGCTAAAATAATTTGCTCTAATTATGACCTTATTAAAATAACATCGTTATATTTGCACTTTATTTTATGGTAATGACTGATAAACAAAATGCTGCCTGGCATTACTGTTTTGTGCTATATTTGTTCTGATATTCAAATAGCCTAATTAGGATTTAATTTGCACACCAGCCTGAGTAATTGTCCATATGATATTTCTTTTTGTTGTTGTTGTTTTTGTTCAGATAAAGTTATTTATTTACACATGGCAAAAGCCCAAAGTTTTGTCACTGTATGAAATGTTAATAGTAGTTTTCAGGGAAGAGAGTTTTCTTTATTAACCAAGGAAATAGGCAGTCGATTCTAAATATGCCATTTTACATGAGGTTTTTGTTGTTTTAGGTGAAAATTCACTGGGTTACACATTGTCCAATTGCAAGAACAACTTTTGCATATAACTTTTGCGTTAGTCGTTAGAGTGTTTGGTTAGATTGTTGTCCCAGAGCTTCTTTCTGGTTCATTTCGGATCCATATAAACCTGTTCTTTCACCACTTATCAGATAGTAGCTTTTGTGGGGGCACCTGGTGCTCACTTTTTCCCATTTATTGTCTGTTACTTTTACCTTTCAACTATTTCTATTAGAAGTAGTTATATTCCATCTCCCCTGCCATAGATCATGCTCAGAGGGTGCAATGGGGCACATCGGATTCTGGCATTAGGAACTTGCTGTCTTATTCTTGAGTACCAACGCTCACTAAGTGTACAGTCCCCGTGGATCATATACCAATTAGAAAGAATATGAATCTGTAGTATTATTAGAGCAAAGAATGAAAGAATCAAAGGGGATAGTGCATACTTAAAAGTCCTCTGAAAAACTCAAAGTGCCATAAAGTGCACAGTATAACTGTATTGTATGTTTAATGCTAGATATTTAGTTGTTTTATTTTGAAGTGACACATTTAGAGCACAAAGAAGGAAAGGTTCATGGACTAACGTTGTGCATCTCAAAATTTACTGTGCATATGAATCATCTGGGGATCATGTTGAAACGTAGATTCTTCAGATTCAGGAGGTCCGAGGAGGCCTGAGATTCTGCATCTAACAAGTTTCTGCGTGTCGTCCCTGCTGCATATTGATCATATTTAGCAGTAAGGAACTAAAGGACCCACATGTCATTCATTCGGGTCTCTCTCTAATCAAAAAATAGGATTTAATTTAAAATTAAATGATAACAGAATTTAAAATAAATAATATATATGTATACACACACACTTTTATGTGTATATATACTTTTATGTATATATACTTTTTCATATATATACATATATTGTATGTATATTAAGTATACATATGTGAACCCAGATACATTCTTGATAATACACATAGGGCTGGGAGGAAGCATATAAACCAATTTAACCCAACTGGAGAGTCAAAGTATTTTAAAAACAGGAAAACAAAATTAATCTAAACAGAGATTTTGCTGTTTAAAAGAGCTATACAGTGGTACTTTTTGTAATGCAAATTTCTGCCTAAAATAACTGTTTTGTAAATGTGGATCTTCTCATTGGGTTTCCTTTAAAGTGTTTTTTAATGAAAAGTTTTTTATAAGTTAGAATCTATTGTCAATTTTTTCTTTAATAAGTATGCTACTTGGGAGAGTAATAAAACATCATTTCACTTTTTTCTTTAACACATAAAATTAATACAGTACATTAACCATTACAACTTAAGGAATTTATACCATTTGTTCTTAGTAAAATGTTCGAAAATGTTTACTCCCATCACACAGGCTGCAGGAGGCCTGCCACCTAGCACATGCTCACCAAATGTGGAGGATAAAGGTGAGTGCGTACGTGGCTTCTGCTTTCAGGAGCTCATTTGCTTCTGGTGAGACAGGCTTGGGCATAGGCAATGGCAAAGCCCTGGGATCACCCTGTGGAAGGGAAGCTTTGAGCTATGAAGGAGGGTGGTACTGGGGTGGCAGGTGGAGGTCAACAAAGGTGGCAGAAGGCAGCTTGAACTGGATGTTAAGAAGGCCTGTTGGGAAAGACAGGAATGACGGGATCCAGACAGAATTTCAGACATGAAATAAGTAAGAAGCGACAAAAAGGTGATGTCCATCACTAGCAGAATAACTTTAGGTACGATGAAAGACCAGTCAATCATTGCAGAATTCGTTATGTGGAAGACAGGCAGCACCACCAATCAGTGATCCAGTCAACATGCCAAGATGGTCTGTGGCAGCAAAGTGAGATTTATCAAATTGACTATAGTCTATAAAGGTGTGGAGAACTAAAGGGGCTCCACACATTTTGGAGCACTATAACTTTTCTTTGTGTCAATGGTAAAATTCAGTCCCAGCTGGTGTAGCTCAGTGGATTGAGCGTCGACCTGTGAACAAGGGGTCCCTGGTTCAATTCCCAGTCAGGGCACATGCCTGGGTTGCGGGCCAGGTCCCCAGTAGAGAGGGACGTGCAAGAGGCAACCACATGTTGATGTTTCTCTCCCTCTTTTTCTCCCTCCCTTCCCCCATCTACAAATAAAATTAATAAAATCTTTTAAGAAATGGTAAAATTCATCTAATATGATTCACTTCTTTTATTCTAGAAAAAAACACTGTAAATTTTTTTGTCTATGGACATATTTACAAAATGTTCCAGTTCCCATGAAGTATTTTTAGTGCCAGTCATCACATACTTTATTACATTTTTATTTAATCCACTTCTTTCCTCCCATATGTTGATAGGTTGTAGAAGGGCAAGGTTTGAACCTCTCTTACTCACTGCTGTATCATAAGGAGCACTTAATTTAAAGGATGCAATTCTGTGTTGGTCTAATGTTTAAAGATCCTATTTTGCTACCAAAATTGTAAACAAACTAAAAATGTACTTAATATTTAAAATGGTGCCAATATTTTGTGTGGGATATTTGGTATAATGAACCTGATGTTCGGTAGACCAGAGACCTTGAGAAATGCTGGTTTAGTAGAACAAAGACGAGAAAGGAGAAACTCTGCATTGTTGTCAGAGCACAATTATGCCAAGCTGTTTTACCTCTACCAAATTCTCTCGTATGGTACTTATTTTTTCCATTTGCAAAATGAGAATGCTGGTCTATATAGAGTCTAAACCCCTTCTGGTTCTAAAATTTTATGATGTATTTAAGTAAAATATGACTAAAATCTTTTAGGATGTTGACCCAAATGTTTGAGTATCTCTTAAAAGTACTCAGTCTGACATGCAGGATAATTCTTTATATTTTATCTGCAGTAAAGCATAAAATTGATGACAGACTGGTATTGGTGCAGGGTGAACGCATGTTACGGATTAAATGTTGATGTAGGTTTAGTGTGGCATAATCATGCTTTTCACGTTATTTATTATTGGAAAAGATGTATTTGTGAAAAGTTACTTGCAAGCTGAACTTAATTCTCCTGTTATTGATATAATTGTAAAATGTTTATTTTTGCTAAATTAATGCATGCATATTGTTAAAAAATCAATCGGAAGCCTCTGAGGGTTTGTAATAATGAACCGTGGTCTAACAATCCCTTTTTATGTACACAGTCCCAATTCCCAGATCGCTCTTTTTTTTTCTTCCTTTAATTGGCAGTTGTGTTATTATTTCTTCTCATATACTGCTGTTTCTAGAGTTTCTAGAGTTGTCAATCTTAGACATTATTTATGGGCTTTTTATATGGGGAGGTGATGTTTTGTGGTGAGGAAAAGAAAATAAACACACATGCTTGTTCAAACTGTCATTCTTACCGGGAAACCTGCAAATATCATTTTAGCAATATTTTATTTTTACGTCTGTAGAACCATTATAAGACAGTAATTAGATCATTGAGTCATGTATAGCCTTGGTTGTCTTGACTGTCCAGTCTCCAAGGCCTGAAACATGGAGAAAATTCGAGGCCTTAGGTTTAAGAGAACTGAGTGGTACCCCATATCCTCCTTTATCAGATTCTGAAGCTCTCAGAGTTGCCTCTGAATTTGCACTTGCCCTCTGTTAAAAATACCTGATCCCTGCGCCCCCATCCCATTGCACCTCCTGCCTAGAGGTGCCTTTGTCTTTTTCCCACTGAAACTCAATGTTGCCTTCTATGAGAATCTTTTCCTAGCCTTCCCAGGAGTTTATGGCTTCACTTCTGTACTCTTGCAGTCTATTGGTGCACATATTTTATATACAGTGTGGAGCAAAAGCAGGTTTAGAGTGGTTTGTATGGAAAATAAGAGCATTATGCTAAGTGAAATAGGGCAGGCAGCTAAAGACAGATACCATATGATCTCACCTGTAAGTGGAATCTAATGAACAAAACAAACAAACAAGCAAAATAGAACCAGAGACATAGAAATAAGGAACAAACTGACAGAGACCAGATGGGAGGAGGGAGAGGGATGACAGGAGAAGGAAGGGGAAGGGTCTAGTCAAGGAACATGTATAAAGGGCCCATGGTGATGGACGTCAGGGTGGGGACTGACTGAGGGAGCCGAGATGGGGGCGCTGCTAGGCGGGGCAGGGAAGAGCGACGGGGAAAAATCGGGACAACTGTAATCAAATAACAATAAAAAATATAAATAAATAAACACGCATTTTAAAAGAAAAAAATAATACAATAATAAGCAAATAACAGTACACGAATAAACTCTGTATTTCCCATACTTACAAATGTAAATCTACTTTTGCCCCACCCTGTGTTTTCTCATTAGCCCTTCACACATCTGCTAGGCCTCTCTGTTGAGTATAGACCCTGACCTTCAGTTCCCTTATAGACACCTTATAGCTGTCTTTCAGGTGCCTCAAATTCATAGGGCACAAAATTACTCAACCCAGCCTTGTGAAAGTGGCTTACCCATTAGTAACCTGTATTTTGGTGAATGATTCCCTTATTAACTGAGATTCTCCACTTCCCTCTCTGTTGTCATCTAACCCACAGTCCTCTACACTGCAAGGAGAAGGTGGCAATCAGATTGAGTTCTTCTCTTACTAAAATTTTTCAATGTCACTGAGTTCTGACTTCTGAGTAAGGCCCGTGTTCTGACTTTTTTAGGCCCTTCAAGCCTCATCTTCTTGCCCAGCCTTTGCACAAACATACATCCTGGGGTTCTGGCAGACCACAATACCACGTGGTACTTCTGGAAAATGACATGTTCATCTCACCTCTGGGATTTCATTTATGCTGCACCATTTTGTAATATTCCCCCTCCTTCACCTCTCGCACAAACTCCCATCATTAACTGTAAAGTTCCTTATCTTTTACCATCTTATCTTGCAAGCCTTTCTGAATTATCTCAAAACTGAGACCAGTGCCCCTGCACTGGACTGCCCCAGATCTTTGGGCTTGCTTTTCCCGTAGCACCTAACACCGTGTGATATAATAAGACACTGAAAAAATATAGCTACCTTTTATTTATAACTTATTTTGTTCCAAGGATTGCACTGTTTTATGGATATTGTACCATCTGAATGTGGTTTCCTAATAACTAATGTAACAGACACAGTGCTCAGTTTACCTGCCTTGACCATGACCCTTCTCCGAGAGAGACTAACCACAACCCCTGCTGACAGTGGGTCTCCTGGCCTCAGGGCATTAGACAGGGAAAAACAATTGACGCAGCCTGGGGCCACCAGATTCCCTCTAATAGAAAGCCTAAATTTGGACTCAGAAACAGTAATGACATGAGGAGATCACTGAAAGCTAAGCTGGGGTGAATAACTGCTTTCCATTCTGTGCATACAAAAGTAAAGAAAGAGGGTCAGAAGAGAGAAAGGGAATTGGAGACATACAGTTCATGAGGCTTGAGTGGGGTGGGGAGCAGAGAGTAGACCTTTGTCTCTGACTTAGGGTGATTCTTTTCAGCCCCTCTGGAAGCCTGAGAAAGCATCCTGCATTAGGCTCCGGGAGACCTCTCTGCGTCTGCCCCTGCGTTTCTCTTTGTACCTAAGCTTAACCATGGGTTCTACTTACTGCTCTAAACCATTTTATCCTTAGTTAAGGTATTGTTCTTAACAAAATACTGGCTGTGAGCTTCTCAAGGACATGGTGTGATTCTCAGAGCTTAGCATATGGCCTGATACATGGAGGTGCTTAGTAAATGAACAGATGAATGAATGAATGAATTGATGAGTCCTTTGGACTAGGTGCCTTCAGATGGTCAAAGCCACAGTGTGACTCCTCATATTTAGTGTTCCTGAGGTCATACCACTTGAATTAATTGGGTTTGTTATGAGGCTTATCATCCCAGTTTAGAATTCTATTTGTATATGTGATACATTTTCTAATCCAACACAATCGTTTATTTTAATAGTATACTCAGGATGTTCTAACCATGATTGATAGGATGTATTTCCTTAGACACACTTAGCAACTGAAAAAAAATTAAGGGTAGTGTTTAATGTGCATAATTCATTATTATTTTGCAGCAGTTACCTGGTACGTAGTACTCCAAAGGTGGTATTGCATGTGTGTGAGTATAACCATCTCTAACCACCCATTCATATACACACAGCTGGGTTTATATTTGCAAAGTGTGATGAAAACGGAACTCTTAAAAGTGTTCTTCCTATTTTCATGCTTCCTGTATATTTCATTACTAGGTGATAGGAATGACTAATGTTACAGAAATGCATGTGGTTGTCAGAGGTTCATTAGGTGGAACAAGGAGTGATCACGGGTGTGATCCGCCCAGCTGCCTACCCCAGCTTGGGGTCATCTTGGTAGTTAAGAGTTATTCATTCTGAGAGCTGCTAGGTGTTTTCAGTTTTACCAGCTCATGTCTCTGGTGAATGATATGTACAGACCATGGATGTAGGATACACCAGGGCACAGGGTTCTGCCATGTAATAGGTTATACAGCCTCTCTGTGCCTCCGTTTTGTCATTGCTATTGTTTTTGTAATTTTGGTTTTTTTTTAATCTTTAGAATGGAATTCGTAACACTGATCTTGCATTCATGCATTATGTAACCTCTATAGTCTAGTGCATTATATGACATAGTAGCATGTCAATAAATACTAGTGATTGTTATTGCTTTTTAATTCAAAGAAAGAAAATGTATTGCTATGAATTAGAAATTGGATGCACATAGTCAAACATGGTAGTAAGGTCCTGAATGAGGGCAGCATTTTCAGAGAAATAGAGCATTTGTCACAGGCAACAGCATCACACTTAAATATGTTGGAGCACCTCCATCACTTATACTAGACAAGTTTGTAAATATATGTGTGAATATTTGCTCTGTTCTTTTCAGCATAGAGGTTGGAACTATAATGATAACTTCAGAACTTGGCTTATCATTATGACTTTAAAAATCCCACAAAAAGTTTACCTATAGAAGTTCCTTCAGCTCTTAAAAACATCCATAGTTTATAAAGTCTTACTGAAATCTTGATGAAATTATTTACAATTACTATTTCATTATTTGTGATTTATAAAGATTCACTATATTAATCAAAATTAAAGTCCAATTTGATTGGATGCTGGCAATCATTTAATCTTTCATTTCTTTAACAAATAACTGACTGCTTATTATAGTACCAGGCACTTTTCCAGGTCCTAGATATACAATAATGGCCAAGAAAGGTAAAGTCCCCACTCTTATGGAACTATCGTTCTAAGGGGGAAGAGTCAAGGAACACTCATAAGTAAATAAGATTGTCTCCAAAAGTTAGAAGTACCTTAGAAAGGATAAAACAGAGCTGTGACAGTAAGTCGGGTAGATAGGTAGCAATAATAGGTGGGTTGCAGAGGAATGCACTCTCAGGAAGTGACATTTGAAATACAACCTAGATTATATCAAGGAATAGGTTTTGTGAAGATTGGGAGAAGGAGCATCCCAGGCTCCCCAGTGGGGACAGTTAAGTGCAAATACCTAAAGGCAGGAGAACACAGAGAAATCCAGTGCACTGAAGACGGTGTCGTGAGCTGAGCAATGTCCACCAAAAGGTGTCAGGCCTCGATTCCTGCAACCTGTGCATGTTAACTTAAATGGCAAAATTTAGCAGGTGTGACTGAGGAGCTCCTGAGGAGATTTTGCATTTTTGAGTGGCCCCTAAGTGTCATCACAAATATTCTAAGAGAGACACAAGATGGAGATTAGACACGGACAGAAGAGCAAACCTACAGAAGATGAGAAAGGACTGTGAAGTTAGAGGCAGACATTGGGGTGATGCCACCACGAGCAGAGGAATGCTGACGGCCACCAGAAGCTGGAACAGACAAGGAATGAATTCTCCCCTAAGGCTTCTGAAAGGAGCTTGGCCCAATCAACACCTTGATTTAGGCCTTCTGGCCTCCTAATCATGAGGAAGAAATTCCTGTGGTTGTAAGCCAAATAGACTGAGGCCATGTGTTACAACAGCCTTAAGAAACTTTTGCGCATGGAGAGTGAGAACTAGAGTGGTAATAGAAAAGCAGTCTTTTAGGGATTTTTTTTTTTTGGGGGGTAGGTCAAATTAGATTTTTGTTGTTGTTACAAAGGAAGTTCAAAGGTCTTTTGTTGCATAATTTTACTCAAATCAGTTTGGCTGTTGGGGGAAATAGATTATTACAGTGGGGAGGAGTATGGACCAGTTAAGAGTAGAAACAAACTGGTTAGGGATCAGATGCAGCCATTCAAGCAAAAAATAATGAAATAATGGTGGCTTGGTTATTTAAGTAGGTTGTGTCATTGATCTCATGAAAAATTTTATCCATATTACTCAACTTTCTATTATTTATGGAAATACTATTAAAAATGACCAGGATTCAAAATCAATTAAAAATAGAATGATTAATTATATTAATAATATTGTGATGATAATAATAATGATAAAATGGTAACCTTCAAATATTATATTAATATAATGAATAAAAATGATAATATTTAAATATAATATTAATTTAACTAAACATCATTAAATGTCACTGTAGGCTAGGCATTACTTTGTGAGTTATTATTTGTTTATGACTTAATCTTCTTAACTAATTCTAGCTAGTGGGCAGTAGTTTATGTGACATTTGTCAATTCTGAGCTGAGGCAGTTAAGAATAATTGTCACTTCCATGTGGTTCTTCTCCTACTTGGCAACCTTGAAGTTCCAGATGGTGGAACTACAAGAGGGTCACCAGACTGCTTAGATTTTGTCAGTGAGAAACAAATTTTGATTTAAACTACTGAGATGTCAAAGCGATTTTGTTACTGTGACTTAATCTATCCTATTCTGACTAATACAATGACTATATAATGTATTGTGCAATCACATTGATCATTTGGTATATTCTCAAAATGTCATGGAAGGGTAGGTTTAGTATTAAGGATTTTTTTTTATTTTGACAAATCAGCTAATTGTGCTCTTATAATCTCCCTGTAAGACTAATCTTTGGTTACATGAGAAGAAGGTAATAGTCTCAACAGAGCATAGAATTTCAGTAGAAAGGCTTTTTTAAAATAGTGCTATAAAAAAGTATCTTATCTGCAGTAGCTAGCTTAGTATACTACTTTTGCTGTATAATGGTTATATAAGCCTTCTTTCTCCATATTGTAGAGTATTAAGAGGAGACTTTAAAAGATAATACAAATAGGAAACACCAGGAAAAAAAATCACTATGAAAGAGGAGCCCCCATGTGAAGAGATTTGCAAATGAGGCTACAGGGAACCCAAACTGAGGTCACTGAGGATTTTCTATCTGTCTGTAGGAGAGTAGGTTAGAATATTGTTACATCCCTGTACAAAGCAGAGGAAAAAAGAAAACAAGTTCTTAGTGTAATATCTTAAATTCATCTGGGTATATACATGTCAAGATTATGTTACTTGTACAGAATTTTTTTAAAAAAGATGCATGGTTTTTATTGAATTTTTTCTGGACTCTTATCTATCTACTCTGTAGGGAAGTACAAATAGGGAACATCAAAGAAAAAATAAGAAATTGATCTAATAATAAGTAATGTGAATTAAGTCATTCAGTTGGATAACAAGATGAGCATTTTATCTAATGCCACCGGCATTTTTGATACTTTCCTCACCAGTGGCATGCTTCCCATGTCAAGGGGCCATTTAATTCTCTAGATTTCTGTCTTTCTTTTTCTCTTAGGTTAAGAAAATTCATTTTATTTTAGTTTTTGAGTTCTCCTCTCTTTTTTTATTATATGCTCAATCCCTCTACTGCCACCACACCCCCACACACAGACCCCCACCTCCTGACAGCTGTCAGCCAGCTCTTTAAATCTCTAGATTGCTTGAACCTGAACGGGGTTCATATGTTTCTAATGGCACCTCTGTGGTATGTACCTCCAAAAATTCATCCTGGTGACACTTGTCGGTTTTATCTCTACTTTACCGGGTTTCTGCAAATGAGAATTTCAGCCTACAGGTTATCGCATCAGAGTGCAGATCACCACGTGGCTCGTTTTTTTACAGTTCATCACCATCTCAGACACTTAAAGGAAACACCTGGGCATTGTCTCTGTCTAAGGAGATTAGGCGGTATTTCTTCTCATTGATGGCAGCAAACCTTTAAGGCACAATTAATTACTGGACCAGAAATACCAGTTGTTGTAAGACGACAAAGAAATTGTATTTATAACTCTGACCCCAACCTATATCTCTCTGAGTACTAAAGCATCAACTTTAAGAGAAAACACATCTCATCCTTTGAATTTTTTTTTTTTTTTTTTTACTATCTGCTGTATTCTAGGCTGTCAGGGTATACTATAGGCAAGGTTCCTGCTGTCAAAGATGTTATATTTTAAAAATGGAGAGGCTGTGAGGGAGAGAGTAAATAATCAGCTTATTGTGCTGATTCTAAGATACACAATTTGTTTCACATTTCAGCAAATTCAAGTCAGATGCAGCTTACAATTGAAGATGTATTTCCTAGCATTTTCCAGGTACCAGTCTGACATAGCTGTCATACTTTTTAAAAGATGGGCCTTTTTTTCTACTTGAGTTGTGTTATGTGTACACACATTGCGTTTAGTGGCCATATGAAATTTCTTTGAGAAAATTACACTATAATTTGACATTAAAACAAAAATATCATTGCTGCAGAAGGGCCAGGAAGTTAATATTCATTTTTAAAAGATTGCATTTAATATTTTACTGCAAGACAATAAATGATATATTCCATTTGTGTCTTCCTATTTATGTATGCAAAAGGGTGATATATGATAAAAACCAATGACTAAATAATACTAAAAGAGACTCTTCATTTAGTGTACAAACAGAACTCAAAATGGTAAAAAAAAATTATCTTACTTTAATTGACAGCCTTTTACTTTCCTAGGAATACACACAATAATAGTGTATCTTATAATCGATCACCTCTTGTATTCATTGAAATACAGTGAATAAACCCCAAAATATCAGGTGGCTATAAGGTCTATGAAAATAGCAAAACAGGGTGAGGTTATAGAAAATGGCTCAGTTGAAGGGAGGGGAGATTCTTTAGAGAGGCGTCTTGAGACGGTCTCACTGGTCTTGTCTGAGCCCATGCTTGGATGGACATACATTAGCTATGCTTCAAGGGGAGCATTTCAGAGAAAGGGACAGCAGTGTCAAAGGCCCTGAAGGTGAATATACATGGCCTATTCAGCCGTCAAAGAAGGGTAGCATAGTTGAGTTCAGGAAAGGCTGACGTGAGGATATTTTTCCCTACTTTTGTACATTTCAGCAGACAGAGACATTAACTTATACAACTGAGATGTCGCCCTTCTAGTAACTGAGAGCACCTCTCTGAGCTTTTGGAGAAAAGCGGGTTAATCTCAACCCACCTGCTGTCAGTTCTGCTGCTTCTTGGTGCTATTCCCAGAACTGTGGTGAGCATTATCCATCACTCTGTGGCAAGTCACCACCTAGAGAGCCAAACAGCTGCCCCTCATCAACAGCCTCAAGGTTCCTGCGCCTACTGTTTCTTGATAATGCCTGTGTCTTACTTCACAAGCTTGGCTCACCAAGGGTGTGTGGTTGCGTTAGATTTCATTAGACATTTTGGAAGGTAAAAGGAAAATCTAAAAAGAACATAAAATATAAAGCATCCTCTTTCAGCCTCATCGTATAGCCTCTATCCACCTCAATTTCTGCAGACTGCAGCCTCCTGTTACACTTTTCAGCCCTCGCCTGTCTCTCCTCTCATTATCTGTCTTCCTTAGTGTTACCCCTCCAACAGACCCTCCTTTAATTCCCTATGCTGAATGGTTTTGCTATTTCTTCTTTTATTATCTCCTTTATTATCACCTTCATGTGTCACTTGCATCTCCGGAAAACTCATCAAGGTACTTTTTTTTCTTCAAAGTTTCTTCTTTAGGGGAAACTCTGGTGCCAGCTATTAAGACGGTGGCGGATCCTGCACCCTGCTGCTTCAAGCGAGCATCTGATGTTGGTGCACAATCCTTCCCGCAGTCATGATAGCAAGGTTTTATTCTACTCTTTCCTCCTTTTTCTCTATGTTGTAAGTAAAAAAGAAAAAGAACCTGTTTCTAGGGATATGTCAGGGAAGGCATGTACTTATTTTCATGTGTCTGCTCATGATTCAAGATGATCACAGGAGGAAACATTGCAGGTTAGGGCGATGATTGACAAGGAACACTGTAAAATCTTCATGATGTGTTATTTTTCAGAGGATGGAAGACACTTCTGTCAGGGCTTCCTTATCATTAAAACACTCTCCAACTCTCCATGGTGCCCGAACAGCTGCTACGCAATGCTACCTTGAAAAAAAAAATCTTGAAGTTGTCAAAAGGAGAAAGGAAAATCAAACAAACAAACAAAAAGGATAGCAATGGAAGAGCGAGACCTTAGTTACTGGGAAAATATAGAGCTCAAACTGGAGGTGGCTTTTCTGCTTGTGCCCTGCCAGGTTCCTTAGATTTTTCTGCGTCTCTTATATTTTGAAGATTTATGCAGGTTTCCACTTTATTCCAAACTTTTGAAGATACACCTGCAGAATACTTTTTTCAATGATACTATAAAACTGGTGGTCACAGCATTTATTTGGAAACTCTGCTGAATCACTGAATGTTTAGACTTTGCATTTCTAGGTCTTCTTAGAATACTGTAATTTCTGGATGCCACATTGTAATTAAGAATCATAGGCAACAATAATAGCAGAAAAATCAATAATAATAATTGAACATTGATTAAACATGTTTTAATGTGGTGGGAGAAGGCCAAGAACTTCCTGTGTGTTATCCATGTGCATTATCTCACTTAATAGTCACTGAAAATCTTCCAGGTATGTACGATTTTTGCCCTTTTTTAGAGTTCAATAAATTAAATTTCTCAAAAAAATCCAGAATTCCAAAACAGATTTTTCTCATTCCAAACTAATTCTATACTGCTTCTTCTGAATCACTATTTATATATTGTTTATGGCAGGCTTGTAAAAGAAAGTGGAAATACATTCTTAATCATACACGTAGTCATCTACTTGTGCCAGCCTTTTAATGTACCAGAGTCTTAATTGTGGGTGACACTACTATGTTAGAGATTTTTGAAAACACAGGGGTGCTTTGGTTGTTATGATGAACAGGGGTATCACTGGCATTTAATGGACATGGGCCAAGGATAAGAGAATCTGCTCTCTGGGTGGAGCTCTGTGCAGGCACAAATTTTAAATTAAACTGTGCAGCACTTTTTGATAGATTAGTTCCTTTCCATGTAGACCACCTTTACTCTCCCTCCTTTTCCCTCTGATTAGGATGCTATAGCCTATACTGAGGTATGATCAACCTATACCATGTTTTGTCAGTGAGACAGGTAGTGTCCCCATGTCCCTTTTTACTCTTCATTTCTCGGTGAGAGGCTAAGGATATCTTGCTCACAGAGCTCTCTATACATGGAAGGAAACAACCAGAGTGGTGGGAAAGAATTCCCTTCCAGAGTCCCCACCTCCACAATCACTGCCCTTTGTCATTCTTTGGTACCGTGCCCTCAACCTTTGACTGTTGGCTTCATTGTACTGTATGCATGGGATTGGGAATGTCCACTTTCTGTAATGGTGCCACTATTATTTGAGATTCTGAAATGAACACCCTGCACCTTAAATGCACAGTGACAATGTCCCTGTTGGTAATGGTATGAACAATTTGCCTGCTGTCTAACGTCAGCATAGGGAGCCCTCACACTGTACATTTTCTAACAAAATTATAGGGAGTTTGATATTTTTGCAAATGAAATTATGAGAATTTTGATGCTGTTATGAAGAATCATTGGCAAATACACAGTAATGTAATAATATGTAATTTGATTCTCTTTTTAAATTTTTTTTATTGTTGTTCAATTACAATTGTCCCCATTTTCCCCCAGTTCTCTCCCCTGCCCTACCAAGCCCCCACCTCCCACATTCAATCCTTTCCCCCATCATTGGCTTTGTCCATGGGTCCTTTATACATGTTCCTTGACTTGACCCTTCCTCTTCTTTCCCCCATGATCCTCACCCCCACGTCTCTGTCAGTTTGTTCTTTATTTCCATGTCTCTGGTTCTATTTTGCTCACTTGTTTGTTTTGTTGATTAGGTTCCACTTGTAGGTGAGATCATAGGTATTTGTCTTTCACCACTTGGCTTATTTCACTTAGCATGACACTCTCCAGTTCCATTCATGCTGTCGCAAAGGGTAGGAGCTCCTTCTTTCTTCCTGCTGTATGGTATTCCATTGTGTAAATCTACCATAGTTTTTTGATCCACTCATTTACTGGTTGGCACTTAGGCTGTTTCCAACATTTGGCTATTGTGAACAGTGCTGCTATGAACATTGGGGTGCATAGGTTCTTTTGAATTGGTGTTTCAGGGTTCTTAGGGTATAATCCCAACAATGTAATTGTTGGGTTAAAAGGCAGATCCATTTTTAGTTTTTTGGGGAAATTCCATTCTGTTTTCTGCAGTGGCTGCACCAGTCTGCATTCCCACTGACAGTGCACTAGGGTTCCCTTTTCCCCACAACCTTATGAGCACTTGTTTGTTGATTTGTTTATGGGCCACTCTGACCAGTATGAAGTGGCATCTCATTGTGGTTTTAATTTGCATCTCTCTGATGGCTAACGATGCTGAGCATCCCTTCATGTGTCTCTGGGTCCTCTGTATGTCCTCCTTGGAGAAGCATCTGTTCAGCTCCGTGGCCCATTTTTAAATTGGATTGTTTGTCTTCCTGGAGTGGAGTAGTATGAGATCTTTATATATCAAGATCAAACCCTTGTCCAAGGTATCATTGGCAAATATATTTTCCCATAAGATTGGTTCCATTTTAATTTTGCTGGTATTTTCTTTAGCTGTGCAGAAGCTTTTTAATTTGATGTAGTCCCATGTGTATATTCTTTCCTTTATATCCCTTTCTCAAGAGGACATATTTGTGAAAATATTGCTGTGTGAAATATCTGCAATTTTCCTACCTATGTTCACCTCTACAACTTTTGTGGTGTCATACTTATATTTAAGTCTTTTAACCATCTTGAGTTTATTTTTGTGTATGGTGTAAGTTGGTGGTCAAGTGATTCTTAAAATATTCCTGATAAAGGAGAGCCTATAAACAAAAAATATTTGGGGATAATTTCATGTGGTTTTATTCAAACCTTGGTCTCAATACATATAATATATAATTACTATTTGAGAGTAAATATGTCCCTGATAATTTTCATATGACCGACTTTAAAAATCTGAAATTGAGATCTCTCACAAACACTTCAGATAGAAATCCTCTAAGTGTAATCTAATAGTAAGAATAAAAAAAAAAAAGGGTGCATTAGTATTTTCTTGTTATATGCAGCCCTTTATGTAAACTATTTTATTTGATCCAGAAAACAACCCTATGTGGTATATAGTTAGTTCTGTTATAATATAATTAAATTTAGAAAAGTTAATTTGTTCAAGATCAAAAAGCTGGTAGGCAGGAAATTCAGGTGCCAAAGCACATGCTTCTTGACTTCTAAGCCGCTCTGTGAAGGAGGCATGTTTTCTGACTGTCCCCAAGGCTCGTTAACAGCATATTACCTTCATACCTACTCTTCTCTCCCATGACTACTTTAAAAGTTGTGGCTATTCTTGCAACTTAGCAGGACTGCCTACAGATGAAACTGGAATTCTTTAGTCAGTACTAAGAGCTTGGCAATAAAAATGGGCATTATCAGAGTGCTTCTTTGTTGTAGCAATTTTAATAGTAAAAGGCAATTATAAGTCTGAAAATTAATGTTTCTGATTCCTCTGATTTACAATAAAAGCTAACTCAAAGGTTGTATTATTTTCTATTTGAAGATGCATATAAAGTTATTTTACTGACTTGTCTGGGCTCTTTAGGATCCTTTATTTTAAATTTATAAACAGTGCGTGTGAATAGGAAAGACTGCATGTAGAAGGCAAATTTTCTGGAGAGGGAAACCCTCATTTCCGTAGAGCATTCGGGAAAGGGTATGGTGCAGACTAGAGCCAATACTGAGAAAAATTCGTTAGGTCATCGAAACAATGACATTTGCCTGTCAAAACTTTGCTTCACTATAAACTAGTACGAAACATCTCAACTTTTTCTAGTCATTTTGATAAATAAAATAAATGTTATTAATCTCCTCTGAATAAATGAGAAACAGACATGGATACAGATGACTTAATGAATATAAACATTTATAATAATTATATGCAGTGAAGATGAGGGCTTTAGAGGCTATGTGCTTGTCTCCTGCTCATGGACATCTGTGACCGCTCTAATGGCTGTTGACAGAGGACTCCTCGTGAGGGCACTCAGCGCCGTATCATTGAGCCCTTTCACAGCTGTTCACTCAATAGTCAGAAAGTCTTTTCATGCCTTGAAGTGGAATTTACCTCCTAGAACTGCCTACAAATTACTCTGACTTAACAGCTGAATATGCAAAATGACCGTTTCCTCTCTCCTGAAAACTCTTAAAATCTATTGGTATTTATTGTGTTCTTGGCCCCTTATACTTGTTATATTTGCACTGGAGGAGACTGGCACTGAGGTCCTCTGTTGCTGAGATGAGGAGGGAGGAGGAAGGTAAGGACTTTAGTTGACTTGAGCTGCAAAAAAATACCTGGGAAAACACAGCATTTGGAGCCTGGCACAGTCCATTTGAAAGCACTGTTAACATAGAAAAAGATTTGATAAATTTAAGTTCACTGTTCTCCAGGATTCTGTCTAAGCCCTTTTCTCTTTCCACCTTGCACACTTTTTTAAAGGCTAATCTTATTAATACTCATCCCTGCAATTACCATCTGTTTACCATTGATTTCTAAGTGCTCCTGTTCAGCCCAGCTTTTATATCTTACTGCTTACTGGACACCTCAACCTGTATATTTTACCACTTTCATGTGAATTACAGCATGTCACATATATTCAGCATGACAAAAAAAAATTATATTTTTCCCGCCAAATACATTCTTATTTGTATCTTATTGAGCAGCTCTACCATTCAACCAACCACTTGTTCTTGACATTTAAGAGGTCTGCTTGACTCTTTCCTTTCTGTATCTTATCTATCAATAAACTCGATTTTGTTTCTCAATAGCTTCCAAAGCTTTTTCTCTCCATTCCCACTGCAAACGTCATACTCTAAGCTCCTATGCCCTCCAGCCTGTATCACCTTGGGCCCCTCATAATCCAGCTCCATGCACTATTCTCTTTTACCTCCACACAAGCTTCAGATGAAGCCTTTCAGTTCCTTGAATATTCCCTACTCATTGCTAATGTAGATCTTTCATGCACACTTACTTCCGCAGAATCCCTCTACCTTGTCCTGTCTTGGCTGTCCTTACGGACCTTGAGCCTCTACCGCGTTTGTAGTTGTAGTACACTATCTGCTTTCTTAGGTATGAACTGTCAATTCTGTGAGTAAAGTACAATCTTTTCACTACGGTTTCCCCAGCATCAGTGACTCTTTGTAAATAAATCGGTGATCAGTCTTTGAGCCAAGCCTTGGTGGATTGGTTTGGCTTTCCTGAAGCAAACAGGAGAGAAGACCACAAAATCAAATGCAGTGAATAGGTACAGAAGGACTATACTAATGGGCCTGGCCAATTAGAAACAAATGTTTTATTACGTTTCTTGACTTTCTGGAGTAAGCACCCAATGTCTACAGTAGACGCTAAAGCAAAGAAAAGAAAAGGAAAAAATAGTGTCAGAGAAATAACAACTCTCAGTAAGAATATAACAGAGGAATACATGTGTCTACAAAACTAAGGATGTTTGAAAAACCTTTCAGCCCTGGCTGGTGTGGCTCAGTGGGTTGGGCATCGGCCCACAAGCTGAAAGGTCACCGGTTTGATTCCCAGTCAGGGCACACGTCTGCATTGCAGGCCACGTCCCTGGTTGGGTGTGCAAGAGGCAGCTTGTCGATGTTTCTCTCCCTCTCTCCCTATCTTCCCCTTTCCCTGAAAATAAATAAATAAAGCCTTAAAAAAAACTTTCAAAGTTTCTACATTAAAATTATAAGCTTTGCTAATGTTATTTATTTTTCCTTTGAATTCATGAATTCAAAATAAAAACAAATAAATTTCACTTTAAACATATTTAATTAGTTGAATTCATGAGTTCAAGATATTACTGACTCATAGTTGACTAGCTTTAAAAATTGATGGAACAGTTATTAATAATAGATGCTCATACTCGTTATTTAACATTCACTAAGCAACCATAGTTCATGTCTCCAAGACACACAAAGCAGTGGTTTGAGGCAATTAACTACACATTTCAAGAACTTTTTTACTTAAGTTGTCTAGATAATATCCCTGATGATCTGTTTGCTTTTAATACATAGACAAAGAGAATGTAAAAAAATTTTAAAGGCCATTTTATAGGGAAAAAAATACCTCATGGTTGGAAAATGGCATGTGGGCTAATAATTAGAATCTGAATATTAGTTTCCAGGTATGAAATAATCACTGCTATGGCCAAAAGTTTTTGAGTGCTATGCTGCTGGTCTTTGACTTATTTTATGTTTGTATTTGTTTATGGCTGTTTTTAGACAAAAGTGAATTATTTCCCAAATAGTACACCATATTTAACAAACATTCACTATCGTGAGAGCTCTCAGAAAAAAATTCTTTAAGAAAGAGAGAGAGAGAGAAATAACAAAACTCCCCAAACTCCCCAGTGGTTTAAATTGTTGGGATTAACATTAGAGGGGAAAAGTATATAAACACAGCTGTCAGGAGTGTGTAGGAGATCCAGGGTCAACAACAGCTGTCAGTATGTGCCCCAGCTTGAATGAATAGTAATTTTTCCTTCTGTATTACTTATTTCTCCATCTAATCTTTTGTTCCATGTTTTTCTTATATACAAAATCATCAGGAGCAAGGCACAATTCCAAGTTGTACAAAATCTAAGATTGGTAGTATGAAAACTGAAATTAGGGGTATGTTTACTTTTTCTTTCATAAGCCTTTTTTTTTGGTAGGCTGGAAAAAAGAACAAATTTGGCTTATTGAAGGTTGTCTTTTAAGGATCACATAGGAGCAGAATAAAGATACTTGGAATCCCAGGGTGTGCTGTTGTCATTATCAGATGTATCACATTTATCAACATCAGTTTCTTCAGTTGTAAAACGTGGCTATTGTTTAACTAAGAAGGATTTTTTGGAGGACTAAATAAAATATGTGAAGAATCTAGATCAAGCCTCAGTATGTAATCATTGCTCAAAAGAGAGACAGAGAAAGAGAAAGAGAGAGATAAATTTTTATGGTTCTCACTTTGCTCTTCTATCCAATAAGGGCACTTTGTCAGTGCCACCCCAGGCCTGGTTTGTGAACCAGTAATGACCAATGAACTAACTCATCTATGATAAGATAAGTACAGAAATTGAGAGTGTGTGTTACAAAATTTACGTAATTTTCCAGAATTTTGTCTGTTGAATCTAGTTAAAAATTACAGCTTATGTTCTTATATATGTACCTTTTTAATTATTTCAATTATTAGTGATTTATTTTTATTGTTTCACAAAATTATTGGTCAATGGAAGATTGAAAATTAAAAAAGAAAGTCCTTTACTACAGGTAACTTGGGTAACTGGGGCTCAGATGATCTCTGAGATATATTTTCCTAGCTATAAATTTCTGTAATTTTGGATGAACTATAAACTTTTCTTCAGAGAAATGTGCTTACAAGAGATACAGATTTTTTTTAATTTTTGATTTAGTGAAAATAACTCCTCTAAATTAAAATTCCAAATATGTATTTATTCACATAGTCACCTTCATTAAAAAGGATGTTAAGGTGCCTAAGGAAAAAAGGAATGTTTCTGCATTGTTTTTTTTTCTCATGACCAGTCTTCTGGTCTTTTATTTATTTATTTTTTCCCACCCTTTGGCTTTGTCCATGGGGCTTTTATACATGTTCCTTGACAACACTGCCCCTTTCCCCCGATTTACCTCTCCCCTCTGGGTACTGTCAGTTTGTTCTTTATTTCAATGTTGCTGGTTATATTTTGCTTCTTCGTTTGTTTTCTTAACTAGTTTCCACGTACAGGTGAGATCATACGGTATTTGTCTCTTACTGCCTGGCTTATTTCACTTAGCATAATGCTCTCCAGTTCTATCCACGCTGTTGTGAAGGGTAGGAGCTCCACCTTCCTCTCTGCTGCATAGTATTCCATTGTGTAAATGTACCAGAGTTTTTTTGATCCACTCATTGACTGATGGGCACTAAGGTTGCTTCCAGCACTTAGCTATTGAAAATTGTGCTGCTATGAACATGGTGTGCATAGGTACATCTGAATTGGTGTTTATGTATTCTTAGGGTATAATTCCAACAGTGGAATTGCTGGGTCAAAAGGCAGTTCAATTTTTAGTTTTTTAAGGAGATTCCAAACTCTTTTCCACAGTGACAGTACCAGTCTGCATTCTCACCAACAGTGCACTAGGGTTCCCTTTTCTCCACAACCTCACCAGCACTTGATGTTTGTTGATTTATTTATGATGGCCATTCTGACTGGTGTAAAGTGGTATCTTGCTGTGGTTGCATCTCTCTGATGGCTAGTGATACTGAGCATCCTTTCATATGTCTCTGGGCCCCCTGTATGTCCTCCTTGGAGAAGTGTCTGTTCAGGTCCTTTGCCCTTTTTTTAATTGGATTATTCATCTTTCTGGAGTGGAGTCATGTGAGTTCTTTATGTGTTTTGGAGATCAAACCCTTGTCCAAGGTTTCAGTGGCGAATATATTTTCCCATATGGTTGGTTCCCTTTTCATTTTGCTGATGTTTTCTTTAACCATGTAGAAGCTTCTTATTTTGATGAAGTCCCATTTGTTTATTCATTCCTTTCTGCCCCTTGCTGTAGGGGACATATCAGCAAAAATATTGCTGTGTGGAATATCGGAGACTTTCCTGCCTATGTTCTCCTCTAGGACTTCTATGGCGTTGCGACTTTTATTTAGGTCTTCTCTCCATCTTGAGCTTATTTTTGTGTGTGGTGTAAGTTGGTGGTCAAATTTCTTTCTTTCTCTTTCTTTCTTTCTTTCTTTCTTTCTTTCTTTCTTTCTTTCTTTCTTTCTTCCTTTCTTTCTTTTTCTTTCTTTCTTTCTTTCTTTCTTTCTTTCTTTTTTTACTGCATGTCCAGATCTCCCAACACCATTTCTTGAAGAGGTTTTTTACTCCATTTTATGCTTCAGCCCCCTTGGTCAAATATTAATTGGTCATAGAGACCTGGGTTTATTTCTGGGCCCCCTATTCTGTTCCATTGATCTCTGTGTCTGTTCTTATGCCAGTACCAGACTGTTTTGATTACAATGACCTTGTAATATAGTTTCATGTCAGGTATTGTGATCCCTCCCACTTTGTTCTTCTTTCTCAAAATTGCTGCAACTATTTGGGGTCTTTTATGGTTCCATATAAATTTTTGAAATGTTTGCTCTATATCTGTGAAATATGTCATTGGTGTTTTAATAGGGATTACATTGAATCTATATATTGCTTTGGGTAGTATGGACACTTTGATGACGTTAATTCTTCCAATCCATGAACACAGTATATGCTTGTATTTATTTGTGTCTTCATTAATTTCTTTCTTCAGTGTTGTGTAGTTTCCTGAGCACAGGTCTTTACTTCCTTAGTTAGGTTTATTCCTAGGTACTTTATTTTTCTTCTTGCTGTAGCAAATGGGATTTTTTTCCTGATTTCTGATTCTTACATTTCATTGTTGGTGTACAAAAATGCCTTTGATTTCTGGATTTTGACTTTGTACCTGCTGTTTTGCCAAATTCACTTATTAGGTTGAGTAATTTTTTTGGTAGAGTCTATAGGGTTTTCTATGTACACTATCATATCATGTGCAAACAATGACAGTTTTACTTCCTCCTTTCCACTTTGGATGCCTTTTATTTCTTTTTCTTGTCTGATCCCTGTGGCTAGGACTTCCAATACTATGTTAAATAGAAATGGTGAAAGCAGACTTTTTACTTCCAATCCTGATCTTAGTGGGAAAGCTTTTAGTATTTGCCCATTGAGTATGATGTTGGCTGTAGGTTTCTCATATATGGCCCTTATTATATTGAGGTATGCCCCCTTTACTCCCACATTGCTGAGTTTGTTTGTTTTTTATCATAAATGAGTGCTGTACATTATCAGATGTTTTTCTGCATCTGTTGATAATGATCATGTGATTTTTGTCTTTCCTCTTGTTTATTTGATGTATTACGTGTATTGATTTCTGAATATTGTACCATCCTGCATCCCTGGGATGAATCCCACTTGATCATCGTGTATGATCTTTTAAATGTATCGCTGGATACCATTTGCCAATATTTTGTTGAGGATTTTAGCGCCTATGTTCATCAGTGATATTGGCCTGTAGTTTTCTTTCTTTGTTGTGCCTTTATCTGGTATTGAGATTGGGATGATGCTGGTCTCATAAAAAGAGTTTGGGAGTCTTCCTTCTTCTTGGATATTTTGGAATAGTCTGAGAAGGACAGGGATTAGCTCTTTTTACATGTTTTGTAAATTTTCCTGTGAAACTGTCTGATCCAGGGCTTTTGTGTGCAGGGAGTTTTCAGATTAATGCTTCAATTTCACCAGCTGTTATTGGTCTGTTCTGGCTTTCTGCTGCTTCTTCATTCAGTTTTGGAACATTTTATTTTTCTAGAAAGTTGTCCATTTCACCCAGGTTTTCAAATTTCTTGGCATGTAGTTGTTTGTAGTAATTTCTGATAATCCTTTGTATTTCTGTGATATCTTTGTATTGCTGTAATATCTCCTCTCTCATTTCTGATTGTATTTATTTGCATCCTCTCCATTTTTTTCTTGATGAGTCTGCTTAAAAGCTTGTCAATTTTGTTTATCATTTCAAAGAACCAGCTCCTGGATTTATTGATCCCTTGAATTGTTCTTTCAGTCTCTATGTCATTTAATTCTGCTCTGATCTTGATTATTTCCTTCCTTCTACTCGCTCTGTTTGCTCTTCCTTTGTTTGTTGTTGTTTCTCCAGTTCTTGTAGATGTTACATTAGGTTGTTTATTTGAAATGAGTCTATCTTTTCTAGGTAGGCCTGTATTGCTATAAACTTCCCTCTCAGGACTGCCCTTGCTGTGTCCCATAGGTTTTACACTGTTATATGTTCATTTTCTTTTGTTTCCAGAAACTTTTTTATTTCTTCCTTGATCTCATTATTGACCCATTCATTGTTTAATAGCATACTATTCAGTCTTCATAAGTTCGACTGTTTTTTAGTTTTTTCCTTGAGGTTAGTTTCAAGCCTGAAGCCCTTGTGGTCTGAGAAAATGCTTGATGTGATTTCAATTTACTTGAATTTGTTGAGGCTTGTTTTGTGTCCTATCATGTGGTCTGTCTTTGAAAATGTTCCATGTTCATTTGAAAAGAATGTGTATTTTGTTTCTTTGGAGTGAAAGGTTCTATATTTATCGGTTAAGTCCGTGGGACTAATGCATCATTCAGTTCCACAATATCTTTGTTGATATTTTGTTTGGAAGATCTATCCATTGTTGACAGTGAGGTGTTAAAATCCCCTAACATAAGTGTGTTGCTATCTATATCTTTCTTGAAGTCCTGTAAGATTTCCCTTATGTATTTGGGTACTCCTATATTGGGTGCATATCTCTTTACAATGTTTATGTCTTCTTGATGGATTCCTCCTTTGAGTATTATGAAGTGTCCTGGGTCTCTTTTTATGGCCTTGGTTTCGAAGTCTATTTTGTCCGCTATAAGTTTTGTTACCCTGGCTTATTTTTCTGTCCATTGGCTTGGAATATTTTTTTCCAACCCTTCACTTTCAGTCTGTGTAGGTCTTTTGTTCTGAGGTGGATCTCTTGTAGGCAGCATACATGCAGGTCATGTTTTCTTATCCATTCAGCTACTCTATGTCTTTAACTGGAGCATTTAACCATTCACATTTAAGGTTATTATTGACAGGTACTTATTCATTTTTTCCCTTTGTACCTGTTATCTTCTCTCTCTCACACTTTTTCTTCATCTTCTTAAAGTAGTCCCTTTAGCATATCTTCCAATGCTGGTTTGCTGGAGGTGTATTCTTTTATCTTCTTTTGTCTGGGAAACTCCTTCTGTCACCTTCCATTTTGATTGAGAGCCTTCCTGGGGAGAGTAGTCTTTGGTTACAGGCCTTTGCTTTTCATGACTTGAACTATTTCTTGCCATTCCCTTCTGGCTTGTAGTGTTTCTGTGGAGAGGTCAGCTGCTAGCCTAATCGGGGCTCCCTTATGTGTTACTTCCTGTTTCTCCCTTGCTACCTTTCAGATTCTCTCTTTACCTTTGATATTTGCCACTTTAATTATGATGTGTCTTGGAGTGGGCCTCTTTGAGTTCCTCTTGATTGGGTCTCTCTATGCCTCCTGGACTTGTGTGACTTTTTCTCCCCTTAGATTAGGGAAATTTTCCATCATTACTTTTAAAACAGGTTTTCTGTCCCTTACTCCTCTTCTCCTTCTGGTGTCCCTATTATATATATATTATTATGTTTCATATTTTCCTGCATTTCCCTTAACCCCTCTTCATTCTTTTTGAGTCTTTTTTCATTTTCCTGCTCTTCCTGGGAGCTTTTTTCTACCTTGTCGCCCAGCTCACTGATTTGTCCCTATGCTTCATCTAGCCCACTTTTGATTCCTTCTCCTGTGTTCTTCGGTTTAGAAATTGTATTCTTCATTTCCTCTTGGCTTTTCTTGATAGTTTGCAGTAAGCTCCTCATAGTTTCCCTATAGTTCTTGGTAATTCTCACTGAGATCATTGAGCTTCCTTATTATAACCATTGTTTCCAACTCAATATCTGATAGTTTACTTGCCGCTATTTCATTTAGCACTCTTTCTGGGGATTCCTCCTTTCCTTTGGATTGGGGGTTGTTGTTTTTTCCTGCCCATTATTTGTGAGACCCTTCCTTTTTTGCTTCTCCTTCTTAAATTGATCTGTTTTGACTCCCTGACTTTGTGGTGTGAACTTCTATGGTAGGATACCTATGAGATTCAGTGGTGCAGTCACCTTGATCTCCTGAACTTGATGCTCTTCTGAATCCTTTTATGCCATTTATGTTGGCTCTCTGGAAGTAATTGGGTTTTGATTGTTGTTTGGTCGTTCTTTGGTTGGTCGTTCCCTAAAGCTAGTTGGCTTAGGGTCAGTCACTCTGCCCACCATGTCTTGTGTGTTGTTGTGCAGGTACTGCCAGAACAAAACCACAAAGCCCAGGAAACAAGCCCACATCTGCAAAAATAGTCACCCCCTCTACCCCCAATCCCACTATCAACAACAAATGAATCAGTGTTAATAAGGCTCTAAAGAGATTAAGGTTATTATAAGAAAGGAGAGGAATAAATTATAGTATAAAATCTAGTGACTTAATATGCACAAACTTGTTGGACAAGAAAAATAGTGTTAAAAAGCTATGTATTAAAGAAAATATTACAAATCATGGAGAAGACCACAGTGGACTTCATCTCAGTAGCCTCTAGTATTTACTGCTGGTTTTTTGGTTTCTGGATCCATCTCTGGTGATGTCCAATGTTGACCCCGTCTGACCTTAAGCAGCCTGTTCAAGATTTCCAGGGGCCTACTGTCTCTGACTGTCTCCTTCAGTTGTTAATCTAGTCACTTTGCACTCAGCATTCCAGTTTAAGCAGCATAGAGTGGGGCAGAATGTCTTCTGGGCCCGGGGTTATTGTTTCGCCTCAGACTGCTGCTGCTCAGAGGGGAGTAGTTTGTGTGAGCTCGGATAGCTGCTGCCTCGTGGGGGATGACTCAGCACCGGGTTGCTGGTGGCCGTCTCTCAGCTCTCTCCCCAAAGCTTCTATCCCCAGTCTCTCCTCAGTTGTCTCTAGCCCACTCTGCCTTTGCCAGAGCTAAGGGTAAGCAGATGCAAGTGAAAATGTATGTGTTGACCCTTTAAACAGCTCTTTGCCTCTCCAGCCTCCCATCTCTGGCAGCAAGCAATTCTGCCGCTGTTCACAGCTGGCTGTTATCTGTGTATTTTGGGGGCTCTGCTGCTGTAGGCTGGGGATCCCCACTTATGGTTCAGAACCCGCTCTTCTCAGGGGATCCAAGTGGCCACTTAAACATCCCTCTGGCGCTGCTGCCTGAATGTGCCCAGCCAGCCTTCTCACGTCTCCACCGCACTCCTAACCAGTCAGGTTGTGCTGAACTGAGTCTTCTGTCTGTCTGAGGTTATAAGGCTTGTCTCTCACCATTGTTCAGTTGTTTGTTCCGGGTGATTTCTCCACAATTTATTTGTAATTCCAGATTGGTCCCGGGAGGAGGTCAGTGTGACTTCCATTCACTCCTCCGCCCTCTCACCACATTGTTGACAATCAAATTAAACTTTCATTTTTTTCTTTAAAATCTAATCTCTTACCCTTTGCAACAGCGTAGATGGACCTAGAGAGTATTATGCTAAGCGAAATAAGCCGGTTGAAGAAAGAAAACTACCATGTGATCTTACCTCTATGTGGAATCTAATGAACAAAATAAACTGACAGACAAAATCTAACCAAAGGCGTGGACACATGGAACAGACTGAAGGGTGTCCGAAGCAAGAGGGCAGGGGGACTGGAAGAAATTAGATGAAGTACATAAATGCAAAGCCCATGGACACAGACAACAATGTGGTGAAGCCAGAGGGAGTGCTTGGTGGAGAAGATGGGACAATGGGGGACACCTGTAATAGTATCAACAATAAAAATAATTAAAAAAAAATAAAATCTAATCTATTTGGATTGAAAGATTTTTTTACTAATGAGAAGCAGCAGGAGATTATAAAACAGTGGTAATGAGTGCTGTCACTTTGTGTCATCAATTGCTCTTGTTAGATTAAGAAAGTAATAAGTCACTCTCAAAAATACCACTCCCTATAATTTAAATGTCCTGCTCTGGGTGGGTTAATTAGTTTGGCATTAAAGCTGTTCATCAGCTGTCTTTGAGGCAGCTTCAAAGTATCTGAGCAGCGCACATGACCCTAAGGATCCTTATAAGTGGAAGAAGGAGTCAGAAGTTTGAGAGGCAGAGAGGTGGCCGCATGAGAAGAACTCGGCCCGACCTGGCTGGCTCTGGAGTGGGACGAAGCGGGCCGGGGGCCAAGTAAGGTGAGAGGCCCTAGCCACCGGAAAGGGCTCTCCTGGGGTCTCCAGAAGAGTGCAGCTCTACTGACACCGTGGTTTTAGCCCAACGAGGCCCGTTTTGGACTTCTAACCTCTAGAACTGTAAGGGTAAATTTATATTGTTTTAATGTGCAAAGTTCATGATAGTGTGTTGTAGCAGCCATGGAAAATCAACACAGGTGGGCCTTTCCGGAACTGTTTCCTCCTTCCTGGCCTGTAGCACGGCCCCCCCAGCCCAGCCCAGGCAGGAGAACCTTGGACACCACCCCAGGCTCAGGAATAATTCTCTTTTCCAAAAGTGTTATTTGGTTTGTCACTGAGCAGAGAGCAGCAGAAATGTATGAATCTCTCTGTTTCTCCAACTCCTGTACCATCTAAACAGGCATAAAAAATATTTTTAAAATTACCCATCAGATTTTCTTATGTGAAGTCACCCTGAGGGTTATGAACTATAAAACTGATCTCAGGTCAAGGAGTAACCCAGGTTGTGTATGGATACAAGCTCATGCAATTTGGACGGTTTCGTTTAAAAGTAAAAACAGCCCTGACCAGGTGTCTCTTTGGTTGGGGCATCACTCCAGACACCAGAGCGTTGAGGGGTTGATGCGCAATCTGGGCACATACGTGAATTGTGGGTTAGATCTCCCATTGGGGTGTGTATAGCGAGCAACCGATCAATTTTTCTCTCTCGCATCAGTGTGTCCTCCTCTCTTCTCTCTTCCCTTCTCTTTTCTTTCTCTCCTCTCCTCTCCTCTCCATCTCTTCCCTTCTCTTCTCTATCCTTCTCTCCCCACTCCCTCCCTCCTCCTTTCTTCTCTCAAAAAACAATGAAAAAAATGTCCTCAGGTGAGGATTAAAATAAAGAAAATAAAAAATGTAGGTGTGAAAGTGAATATGTATTTAGAATGAGAGAATTACTAACAACAAGTTACAAACAACAAACACACATAAGTACCACTGATATCTTAAAAACTAGAAACATAATATATAATTTGTTACTAATTAAATGTCTGAGATATCTTTATAATGCTTTTTTATATTTTAGACTGTGTACTCCTATACTATTTCTTCATATGGTCATGATTTTGTATGTCATTTTTCTATTAAAAAAAAAGGAAAGAAAAGAAAAGAAAAATCATCCCTTCTTTCTTCTAGTATGGCTAACCAACTTTTTTCTTTTCATTTATTGATAGTTTGGAAAAGTTTCTCTTAGAATCACAACTTTCTGTTAACCATGTCACATAAATTTTTAAGATTATTGCACACCCCCATAAAGTATCTTTTTATATAAGCTGAAAAATTTAAAGATTTATTTCATAGTCCAGCTGCTGACTTTATGCATTTTAAACCTTGCTTCTCCTCCACTACTTCTGTTTTCCTGGTAGTTGCTACCAGAGGACTTCTTCATATTCTACAGAACCTCTGGCTTTGCAGCTCCATGTCCTGGCAGAAGGCATGGGGAGTCAGCATGGCAGAGGAGGTGGTGAGATATTTCTGGAAACCATTCCTACACCAAGACGTTGGCAATGACCTGACTACACAAGGACATGACTGTGAACTACATAAATACAGCCCATTGAAGCCAAATTAAATGTTTTCGCAATGCAGCTTTCCTTAGCAGGACTCATGATGTCTCGACACACTCCATCATCACCTGACACAAGGGAGAGAGGCTGATGGAACATAAGAAAGAATAGAAAGAGACCAATTGCATTCAAAATATCTTTTAAAATAGTACCAAAACCTATGACTTGGTAAATATATGGCTAGGGCCTCTCCCAGGGCCTTGGAAAAAGCCATTGCACTGGAGGGAGGGACCCTTAAGCTTTGTCAACTTTTCAGTAAAAACATCTCTAATAAGATATGATTCCACACTTGCAGGATTCTGTAATTCTTTTCTTTTTGAAGTTTTTCAACCTGTAATTCTAAAACTCCAAGTATTTCTACATAACTGAGAAACGTCGATCATATCCCATGGTTAAAATATTTATTCCCTTGGGTTGCTCTCCTCAACCTTGAGAGCCCCACTTGACACAAGGATGGAATTTTCAGACCTATTTCCATTTGAAGAAGCTTTCTTACGTGTTTTTTATGGATTCCACTAGGACAGACATCCTTCATGCAGGTGTCCCTCTTTGCTTTTTGGGATTTTTTTCAATCATTTTATTGTGGCCATAGCATAATTTAAACTAGGTAATTTTGCACATGACTACCCCTTTGTCATTTAGCTGAATTTAAGCATCAGATTTTTTCAAATATAAAGGAGGAGTAGAAAACAATGTTACCTGGAATGGAAAACAAAATGCAGCAAAATTTCTAATGAAAGCAGAAAAAATGGATCAGAGCCTTCATTTAGCCATGGATGATAGAAGGTTTCACAGAACTGGTGACTCTCTCAGCTGGGCAGAACCTTGCGGAACATCAGCAGTAGTTCCTACATTTCACTGTTAAGGTAGAGGAGGTCAGAGAAAGAAAATGCTCCATTATTTCTCAATAGAGAAAGAAATGAGGCTCAGAGAAGGAAAATGTTCCATTATTTCTCAATGTTCCATTATTTCTCAAAACTATCTGGGTTGATATAGTTTTATTCAGTATTTGTAAATGTTCCTATCTTTATTTGTTGATAGCATGTATAAGAAATTGACTAATTTACTTGGACTTTTAATCCTTAGAGATAGAATTTCCCAAATTTGGTGAGACACTTGGGAAAGTTTTTCGTCAGTGGAAGAGTGATGTGGGGCGTGGAGAAATTGCAGGAATGTTCGGCAATCTCAGGGAACAAATTTTGGAAACGTCTTAATGAGAGCAAGATGTGGAGTTATCACTTAGAAATAGATTTTCTAGACTAGGTGTTGTAATTTAATGCAAAACAGATTGGGGTGTGTGTGTGCGTGTGTGTGTGTGTGTATGTGTGTGTGTGAAGTATGCACCTGTCCTCCTTTAGTATGGAATACACTTTGTGAGAAATTTCTTTTAAACATGTATTAGATGCACTTTGAATTGAGAACTTCTTCTGTCTTGGTAAACTCCTGAGGGCCATGGAGCAGCTCGGGTTTGCATTCTCTTCCATCGCAATTTCACCATACATGAGGAGGCACTGAGCGACCTCCACGGGACACGCCTCCTCTAGCACAGAATAGTCCGGTCAGCCATAGCTGATTACTCTTCCCTGAAAAGACCTTGCTCTTTTTTTCTCTGTGCTTTCAAACACCTACTGTTTTTGTGTGTAATTTCTGTTTAAAAAAAATACTGGTCAGGGAGGTCTTTGACCTACGCTTTGTCTTCCCCAAACCCTTTTCAATTCCAAAGTCTATGTCATGCTACCTCCTTCTTAAAGTCATTCTTGATTTTCCTTCTTGGAATCAATCAATTGATCAATCAGTCGATGTCCTTTCCTCCCTCCCTTTTTTCTCCCTCAGTACACTTGCCAAGTGTCTTCCTTATTACATTCTGCCGTGTTCTATAAATTGTTTTTAAAGACAGGCCAGTAAGTTACATGATGGAAGGGATAGTTTCCTGTGGGAGCTTTGGCTTGGACATGGCTGCATCCCAAGTGCCCACTACAGTGTCAAGCAAAAAAAAAAAAAAAAAGGTGCTCAATCAATTTTTTTTGTTTTGTTTTTTTATGAGAGAAAAATAAATTAACAATACCTGCTTAATTTCTGGGGAACTCATATAACCTTTGGTATAGATAATTTCCCACATGAAATTAAATTTTCAGTTGCTCCTTCTAAACAGTGATGTCAGTGCCAGTCAAACATCCAGCTGAATAGAATCCTTTATCACTTTTAAGTCCCATTATTTATTTTTAAAATCACAGCATGGGGTCTCACTTTACGAATTCTGCTTTGCATTGTTTTAATTAGTGGAAGCATCTAGGAAATATCTTTGCATTTATAATTTTATAAAATGACAGACATGCAGATGACAAAAATTGTCTGAAAGGCACATTAATATTGCATTCTTATTGAGACTGATGTGGAATTGATATGACCAGTAAAAGCTTTAGTATGAAGGCCAGAAATTTATGGAAGTGTATTTTTGTAGTAAGTTATACAGGTTACAAACTACTTCTTAAAGATGCAATAATAATAGATGTTTAAATGTCTGAATTGTGTTACCAGGACTTATAACCATGATTCATTTTATAATTCCTACTTAATTATGGATTTTATATTTTTAGATCCATATTGGAGAGACGTAGTTCAAGAAGCCACCGATTTTTTACTCTGTCTACCTATAGTTCCTAGAATGGATAATTTATCTAAACTGTAGAATGAGCATATGTCTAAAATTTGCCCTTTCTTCATCATGAGCAACATTTTTCATTTTTTTCCTATGGCTGAGTTTCTTTCAGTAGAGTAGAGTTTAATTTATCCAGAACCTAGAATAGTACAGAATGAGATTTCATTGGTCATGGAAAAATAACCAGATCTTAGTAGAATGGATTTGTTACCAACGCTGTTCATGTGGAGAATTTTAGGTTCTCCTACATGGGAATTTTAAGAATTGGAGAAAAGTAACAAACGTAGAGCCTATTAGACATCATGCAGTTTGTGTGGTTATAGTCACTGTTATATTTTTAGATAGCTGGAATTCTTGTACTTCTAAATAATAACTGAGATGAGAAAAGTTTCCTTTCCTAGGTTTTACTTAATGAAAGGAAGCGATATGTTTCTTGAGTTGAAACTATTTCCACCGAGATAAAAAAGCATTGTTAGCAATGTATGTAATGGTTAAGGATTTTTTCACTTTTATACCTTCTTTCATTTAGGTTTCTATAAAAATATTTTATCCTGAGATCCTAGTTATTCTTGGACCCTTTCCTAAAATCCTTATAATCTCCTTACTATTGAGAAGTTGAACAAAAATGTGAATAGACCAGTTAACCTCGTAGATACTGCCATCGCCAAGCTATGATCAGTATTCTATAATGCCACTGCATTAGTCTGTTTCTCTGAGTTCTTTTTGTTCAGATTAACATAAAAGTGATATATATGGTATTTGTCTTTCTTTGTCTGACTTGTTTCACTTAGCATAATACCTTCAAGGACCACATTTTTGCAAATGGCATGTTGTCCTTTCTTATGGCTGAATAGTATTCCATTATCTATCTAACTATGCATCTTTTTATCCATTCATCTGTTAATGGACACTTCGATTGTTTCCGTGCCTTGGCTATTGTAAATAATACTGCAGTGAACATGAGAGTGCAGATCTCTTCAACATCCTGTTTTCATTTCCTTTGGATATGTACCCAGAAGTGGGATTGTTGGATCCTATGGTAGTTTTACTCTTCATTTTTTGAGGAGCCACTATACTGTTTTCCACAGGATTTAACGAATTTATATTCCTATGAACAGTCAACAGAGTTCTTCATCTCTGCATGTTTGCCAACACGTTATCTCTTGTCTTTTTCATAAAGAGAGATCTGCTGATAGTCTTATGTGGGATTCCCTTGTGCATAACAAAGTTGTTTTTCTCATGCTGCTTTTAAGATTCTCTCCCTGTCCTTAATTCTTTGCAATTTCATTATAATATGCCTTGAAATGAGTCTCTTTGGATTCATCTTATTCAAAACTCTCTGAATTTCTTGGATCTGAATATCTGTTTTTTAATCTAGGGTAAGGAAGTTTCTAGCCATTGTTTCTTTGAGTAAATTCTCACCTTTTCTCTCTTCTCCTTCTGTGACCTCATAATGAATATATTGGTCCACTTTATTGTGTAATAAGGCCCTTAAGCTAAGTTCTCTCTTTTTTCTTTTTGCTCCTCATGAATTCCACTGTCTTGTCTTTGAATTCATGATCCTTTCATGTGCTTGATTTAGGTTGTCATTGAACACTTTTATTGGATTTTTTAGTTTGACAATTGTACTCTTTACCTCTTTGAATTGTTTGGTAGTTTTAAAATATTCCTGTCTTGAGCAAAGAGGAAAAAGAAAAAATGTCTCGTGGACATGGACAACAGTGTGGTGATTGTTGGGGGGTGGGGGGGACGGTGAGAGGGTATAAGGGAACTAAATGGTAATGGAAAATATATAATGAAAAAATAAAATATTTCTGTCTCTTTGTTGAAATGCTCATCTTGTTCATGCATTGTTCTCCTAACTTTGGTGAACATCTTTATGAGTTATTTTGAAATCTCTATCAGATAAATCACTTATCTTGATTTTTGAAGATCTACGTTTGGAGTTTTATCTTGGTCTCTTGTTTGGAACGCATTTCTTTGTTTCTTCATTTCCCTTGACTCTCCGTGCTAGCCTCTGTGCATTAGATAAAACAGCCATCTCTACCAGTCATGACAGAGTTACCTTGTGTAGGAGATGGACCTTGTCCATCAGGCCCACCTGCCCTCCTCCTTGTCTCTCAAACCTCTGTGATTGTCCTAACTGCCTTCTTGGTTCTTAGTGGCTTCCGTAACTGACCATGTGCCAAGACCCATCAGTGTCCCAAAGACAAAGATTGCAGTCAGCACATAGATGCAGCCTGGATGAAAGTTGGACCCTGAAGCAGCAGCTGGGAAAATATGCAGTTAGACCTTCCAGGGAGATGGGCACTTTTGCCTGCTCACTGGTGCTGGAACCAGGTGGATGGCTGTGCAGGGTTGCTCTTCAGCTTATTAAGAACATTTTGTTTGCTATAGTTCTGTGTGACTCCTGAATACAAACACTGTTGGCAGAGCCAATCAACGGGAGATCCGTCCCTCAGGTGGCAGATGCAAAAGCTGGGGCACCAGATGTGTGTACAAGCTCCTTCTCAAGAGATCTTGGGGACTTGAAACAGGGTAGGGATAGGGAGGGGCCAACTGTCTTCCCTGATCTCTGGGGAGGATCACAGTCACCGGCTAGGGGCATGCTAAATTAGAAGTTTATAAAGTGACTACAAAGAGCCTTAGAGAGCAGCAGGTAAGGGCTTGGGGAAAAAGACTAGCATAGAGGGTCTGGTTCATGGCTTCTTATGCCCATTAAAACCATGACCAGACTGTTGTTTGACCCTTACAAATCTTTTGAAGCTTGGTTTAGGCTTTCTATCTCAGTCCAGTTACTAGTTCCATTATGACATGTAAGTTTTATCTCACTTAGAAATACCTGCCTTGGCATTGTAAGGAAAAGGATTCTGAAGGGCTAAATAATTTTATTTTAATGAATAAATGATTAAACAGTGTTGCTTATTGCCAAAATCATGGTCACCTGATTGCCAGGAATCCATTCAAAACTTACTTTCTATTCATTCATTTATTCATTTGTATTTGTCAGCATGGACTACATATTGCATATGTAGTGGACAATACAGACATATTTTCTATAATTAAACTAATTTGGTAATGCTATTAATAATTACAATAACGACAATAGTATTTTATGGAGAGCTTTCTGTGTGACAGAAGCTGGTCTGAGCCTTAGAAATATGTCCTCTTACTCAACCCCCACAAACTCTATTATCTCCATTTGTAGGTAAAGAGTTTGAGGAAAAAAGAGGCTATTTGCCAACATTCACACAGCTGTTAAATGACTGTAGAGTGCTTCACTCTAATAGCAGTGAATCTTTTGATTATAGTAAAAAGTGTCTTAATCTTTCTGAAATTCACAAGATTTCATCTTTTCTAGGGCATTTTAAATTTACACTGACTTATGTATTCATTTACTATTTTTGAAAAATAATTTCCGCTTTAGCAGCTTCAAACAACATGTACATGTTAGCTGACAGCATTGGCGGCTCAGGCGTGTGCAGATGAAGGCGTCAGCCAGGGCTAAAGTGTCGTTTGAGGCTCGGTGTCCTGGTCCAGGTGCACTGCTTGTTGGCAGAATTTGGTTCTCTGTGGTTGTAGGACAAAAGTCTTCAGCAACCAGAGGCCACCGTCATTTTCTGCCACATGATCCTCTCCTTAACGCAGCGTTTGCCTCTTCAAGACCAGCAACAAAGTGTCCCTGATGCTTATCTTTTAACTCTAGACCTTTTTATAACAAGCTCACCTGATCCAGTCCTTTGGGTATAATCTAAAGTCAACTGATACAGAACTTTAATTACACTTGCAAAATTATTCTACCTTTATCATATTTTTTAACCTAATTGTGGGAGTGATATCCCCTCATCTTTATTGATCCTTCCCACAGTCAGAGGAAGGGATTACAAGAAGGCATGGACCTTGGGGGCCACCTTAGTTGCCTGGCTACCGCAATTTATAATAAGGAGGACTCACTTCATCGCCACTGCTATACCTTAAGCTTGTGAAAGGCCTAGAACTAAGAGTTTTTGCTTTGCCTACTACATACAACAAAATGCATTGGAAAGAATGGGCAGTCAATATTAGCTGAGTGATGGAATAAGTGTAGAGTTTTTATCTTTTGTTTGTCAATTCTAATATCTCACCCACCATCTATTTATACTGGCATGAGATCAATATTAATATAAATTATGCCTGTTTCTAGAACCAGAAGCAAGGTCTCTGCTATGACTATTTGGAAGTTAGACTAATGCAAATGTAGCGATCTGGGCCCGAAAAACAAAAACAGCATACGTTATGGTATAGCCTGGTTGTGTTTTCCAGTGGTGTGCTAACATTCTTCAGAGCTTAAAACTGCAAGCATATGCTATCCATTAATGGGTACATGAGGAACTTTGCAAACTAATAGTGCCAAAGTGGTGAAAATTGAAATTACCTCATCTTGTTTACAACTGCACTGCGTGGAGGTTTGAGATTACACAGCTTACTCGGGCACATTGTCTGAATGTTGTGAAGTCATCTAATGAGGGTGTTTTCTGTGCCTCAGTACAAAAATATGTGCTTTTAATATAGGTATGATTTAAACATCCCTGTGGTGCCAGTTTAATTTTTAAATGAAGATATGATGATACTTCTAAAGTTACTTTTTAAATAAAATTGAACTTCCCCCCTTTTTTTTTCTTTTATAATCGTCGTATTACGGGTTTTTCACAACTATACGTATCATTCTGGACTTCTTTGTAGTATTGTCTGAATTTTAATTCTCTTGTCTAATTTCATAATATACAAACATCTTCTTATGTTTAACAAACTGAAGAGTTTACACTTTCTTTGAAGAATTATGAATTCTGCATCAAAACCCAAGAGGGACCTTTAGAAATTTTTAGTGTAATAACTTTGTACTTTTATGCTTTTTTTTTATGATCCCTCTCTTTTATCTTCTTGTGACATTATTTTCCTACCATCATTTTGGAATTTGTGGGCTGGCACAGCTGAGTTATAGGAGTCATCACTTCTATGCAGAATATCACTAGATATTTCTCTCCCCATAGAGAAAATGGCCTGTAAAGCTGAAAAAACATTTAGAAAATATTTAAAAATTTACAACAAGCCCATTGTAATAATTGGAGATACAAACATCATTTTTTACAACATTAATTTATGTGGGTCAGAGAGATAACTGACCACATACTTCCAATTACCCGCATAGTCGTGGCTTATTGTGTTAACCCCCATAGTTTGTTCTCAGTTCTAGTCTCAGCCTAAGCGAGGTGGCTTTACCCAGCAGACATTTGATTAGGGCCACGGCTTTGACTTGTTAATGACCTCGCGTAATTTGAAAAAACTAGTTGGTAACAAAACGTAATATAATGCATATTGGATCATAATGAGAAGTAAAATTTAGAGGCATGTCTTTAGCTCTCCTGCCTTCTTGCCTAGAGGAAGTACAGACTTCAAATTAGAGACCCAGGTTCAAATTCCAGGCCAGCTGTGAAATCTCTGTTGATCTCAGACAAGTGATCATGCGGTCAATCTTAATCTCTCTTTCCTCGACCTGTAAAAAACAAGCATGGAGCCCCTTTCGAGGTTGCTGCATGGTTTGTAGCAGTAAGGCATGTGAAGTGCTTAACATAGGGAGTGGCACATAAGTTGTTTCAGTTAAATGTTAACCGTGACTACCATTACATTTTATTTTTTATGACACTGACGTATGTGACATATATGGCGAGCAGCAAGAAGGAAGTCCTTACTAGTGAAAAATACAAGTTTTCCTGCGTAGGGTTCCTGTAGATTGTTGTAAATTTTCATATCGAATCAGTGTTTGAGGTAACAAGCAGCTGTTTTACAAGGTACTTCTGAATATTGCCACCTGTTTCCAGACGCATAGAACTTAAGGTCTTAGAGCACTTCTTTGGAGAAGTGTCCATGCAGATGTGCGGTAAATCACTAATGGAAGAGTTTCACAATATTAGGTAGATTTTTCATACACACACGTATACACAGTTTTCTATTTTTATTTGGAATTTTTGCTCATCAAGAAAGGGAAAAAATCTGTTCAGGTGAAAGATTTAGATACAAATGGATGCTTACAAATAGGATTTTAACAACCTACATAGCAGACTGAAAACAAGAGAATTGTTAATTTATGAAGAAAAAGGTAACATTCATGCAGTCATTACACTATGACAGCATTCACTGAAGCACTTCATATATATTAGTTCATTTAATCCTTGTAAAACAGGGCACAGAAAAGAGAAGTGACTCTGTATGATCATCTGACCAATACATGGGTTACATGAATTTGAAGCCTAATAGTGTGGCTCCAGAAACTTTGCTTTTAGTTAATATTCTAGTTAAAATAAAAGATCATATCATATATTTCCAAATAATACCGCCCTTTGACCCCAGGGGTAGTGTGCCCAACCAACCACGCACACACACGGAAAGACCATGAACACCTGGTCTGTGCTGGTGAAGCGCGACCTGCAGCCCACCCGGGCTCTGGGAGTCACTTCGGGCGCTGCCAACCCTGAGTGCTCAGCAGGGCCTCTGCTTCTGTGCGTCCTGCAGAAGCGCGTGGGTTGCCAGTGGCAGAGGGACACTGCTTCTGAAGGCTCGGGTGGTGGAAGTGCTTCAGTAAGGGAGAAGGTTCATTAACCCATCGAAACTTTCTTTTCAGATGACCTGCTTGCAGTAGCTTATTGCATTGAAAGAAAGAATAGTCTCAATTAGTTGTGAATACTCATCTTTTTCTTTCTCTTCATGTTCCAGTATGAGATTCAAGAGATATTAACAATCTAGTGTGGTATTTTACATTTAGCAAAATAAAACAATCCATGTTATTCTTAAAAATATACATACCAGCTCAGACCTAACGTGCAAGAGGCATGACACCTACCTTGGCAACTAGATAGACATGAAGTACTAATTCGCCAATATTTATTTATTTTTAATTTTTTTTAATTTAAAAAAATATTTTTCAATTACAATTTATATTCAACAACATTTTATGTTTGTTTCAGGTGTACAGCATAGTGGTTACATAGTCATGTACTTTACGAAGTGTTTCCCCCAATATTTCAAGAACTCACCTGGCACCACGCGTAGTTATTACGATATTATTCACTACATTCCCTGTGCTGTACTCCACATCCTGGACACTATTTCGTAACTACCAGTTGGTATTTCTTAATCCCTTCACCTTTTTCACCTAGCACCCCAACCCCACTCCCCTCTGACATCATCAGTCTGTTCTTTTTATTTATGAGTCTATTTCTATTTTGTTTGTTTTTTTTATTTTATCCTTTAGATTTCACATATAAGTGAAATCACATAGTATCTTTATTTCTCTGTGTAACTTATTTCACTTAGCACAATACCCTCGAGGCCTATTCATGCTGCCGCAAATGGTGAGATTTCATTCTTTTGTGTGGCTGAGTAGTATCCCATTGCATAAATGTACCACAGCTCCCTTATCCACTCGCCTGTTGATGGACTTAGGTTGCTTCCATAGCTTGGCTATTGTAAATAATGCTGCAGTAAACATAGGGGTGCATACATCCTTTCAAGTTAGTGTAGTGAGTAGTGTAGATTTAATCCCAAAAGTGGAATTGCTAAGTTATAATTACAGCTCCATTTTTAATTTTTTGAGGAAATTTCATACTGTATTCTGTAGTCACTAGACCAGTTTAGTTTCCTGCAAATAGTTTTATTTTATAATAATTATAAATATTAATACATTTTAATTAAGATTTCAATATATTAATAAACCAATTTAAGCTATTTTTTCAGGGTAGAAAGATGCAATATGTTTCACTGAACAATTTATAATTTTAAATACTTAGACATACTGTATGTTGACCTCCACCTATAACCTGGTTGTGGGCAAAGGATGGGCCCGTTTTAAATATCTAAATATCTGACGGTTTGAAGTTGAGTGACTACATGATTTTCTTATCTTTTCACTTTTCCTTTTGGTAATCTGTTTTTTTATGATAGAACATGAAAGAGAAAGAACACTCAAAAAGAAAATTTGGGATCCTATAAAATCCTTATTTCACCTTCTCTACTCCGGATGGTACTTATGATTTTTTTGTTCGATTGATTACTTATTAGTGTTTTTCAAGATCGTATACATCAAAAAGCAAGATCTCTTTCAGAAATTCTGTTAAAAGTGCAGGTGCATCTTACCATCAAGACAACCTGGGTTCAAATTTTGGCTCCGCAGATAATAAGCTATGTATTGCTGTTAAAATTAGCTGAGATCTATGTCTCAATTCCTTCCGTGAGAAGGACATGCTGACTCATCTGCCTGCTGGTGTTATTGTGAGAATTCGCGCTGAGAAAACCCTCCTTGGAAATTAGGTATTTTTATTTTATTTTATTTTATTTTGTGTTTTTAGCTGCTTTTATTAAGAACATTTTAAAACTTACTTGATAATTTATATGGGGAATTTTACTTAGTTTCTCAAACCTAGGACAAAAATCAGCAGATTTTATAATTTTTGTGTGGTTTGTTCATTTCTGTGCATTTTCCTTCCTTTTTGTTTGGCAAATAAAATTAAGTAAAATATTTTTTTAATATTTAATATTTTAATATTTAATAAGTAAGTAAAATATTAAAATATTTCTCCTCCATATACGTGATTTGCAGCCCTATAAACTGCTTAGAATTAGCAAATGCTTCTTATCAGAGCAGGTAACAGTGTAAATTAAAGGGAACTGCACCCCTACCAAGAACATACCAAGCATCTCCCTTCCTCCTCCTTCCTCTTCATTTCTTTGTTCTGGAGTGTCCGTGTTTCCTGGCATCTCAGAGAGCCTCAAGGCCAGAAAAGAGGTATGAGAATGGAAAAGAAATAGACACTCTGATCTTTGCTGTTTTTCTCACCAAGCAAAAGCCCAGCCCAGAGCCAGGCACATGGCAGGCACCAGGCTGATACTTTCATATTTGTTACAAGTTCAAACAAATTATGTGGTTGAATTAACCTGTTTTCAAGTAGAAGTTGGTGACTCATCTCAACAATGATAAAAATTTGTTCATGCAAAGTACTATTTGTGGCAGCATTTAAGAGGGAGACTTTTTTTTTTCCCTAATGGTTGAGAGTAATTATTCAGGAAGAAGTTATTTGAACCTTTTGGAGAGCAAGGTTAAAGTTTTCTTTCTAGGGATAGAGCCACTATTTTAAGTGTCTGAAATTTGCTCTGGAATTGCAATCGGCCCCCCTCAGGAACGGCCTGTGCTTGGAGGAGGCAGTATGGTTATGTTTAAAGTAAGGACAGACCTGATCCATTGCTTACCAGCTGGGCGGATTATTTAGTATCCCTGAGCCTCAGTTTCTTCATTTGTAAAATAAGAATGATGACATTGCCTTTTGGCATAAGCGTTCTTAGAAAAATTTATTAAGGCACTTTGCACAATTGGAGAACACAATTACTGTTCTACAAATATGCTATCATTATTAATGTTGTTGTTAAAAAGTAGTTTCTCTATAACATTAGCATCTGTGAACTATTTAGGGGTTGGGTCCTACCGTTTACTGGCCACCTTGCTTATGCCAGATATTGTTCTAGGAGTTTCGTGTTCTTTTCTCAGCAACACTGACTGGAAGGTTTTGTTATCTCCTTATAACAGATGAGCCTTAAGATCAAAAGAAAGCAAAGTCTCAGTTTCTGGTTAGCATTAAAATGTTTATGTCTGACTACTACATTTTAAAGGTTTGGAATGCCAGTGTCCACATATGTGCCAAATCACATCTTTAGAGAATACAATCATATTTCCTCTTAATGGCTATTACATAATGATGTTGGTATCCTGACACCTTCGTAAAAGCCTCAATACATATAGCATGTGTGGCCTGGTGTGTTTATGATTTTATTTTGAACCCCTCTGAGTTATCATCTAAGTGCTGCACCAAGGAACCAACAGCTCCATTGAGTGAGCTTCTGTTGCTGACACCTGGGGCAAACCCCTGACCTCTCTTTCAAGAGTGGAAGAGTGATGGTTTCCAGAAGCACCGTAAGGCTTGACTTGTCTAAGATCAAATAACTTAGTATGAACAGTTAAGATAAAAGGAAAGAAATAGTGATCTCACTTAAGTCAACGTGCGATTAAGTCCTAACCATGTAATTTATCTCCTTTTAGCAGTCTGATCACATCACTACTCCTTTGCACAACTCGAGTTCTACATCCTTTAGAGAAGGAGTTTTAAATTGGACCATGGATATCATATGAATGATAAGACACGTGTGTCTTCTATGCATCATCTCTCCCTCCAAGCTGAGGGCTTTGCATTTTGTAGAGTCTAAAAATATTTGTCAAATGAAGAAGTGGAATTTAGGAAGGCATCAGTAACCATAATTTGTTCATGACTTCTTTTTCCTCATTCTAGGATAAAATCAAGGGTTGAATAAATACACTATTCCTGTTTCTTCTTTTTCATTAATTTGTCTTTAAGTTACACAATAAATGTAAAACTCTTCACATTTCTTTCATCATTATTGATATTTTGAGTAATACCCATGGTATGGTAGCTATAGATAACAGAGCTCCCTTTGGTCATTCATTTGCTTGTTTGTTTCGAGCACTCATGTAGCGTTTTTTTGCAAGAAAAACAATACAGTTAGTGGACATTTGCATTTGGAACAAGTCCTTAAAGAAAATTCAAATTGTGGTTCATTTCATAAACTACAATTAGTAATTTTAGGTAGAAATTATTATTTTTTCAAGGGAAACATTGCAGAAAACATAACTATAATAATAACAAGAGATTCAGACCTAGTGCCAGATTCTCCAACTGCCTAACTAATTCTCTTGGGAATATGTTTTGGCACATCTTTATATGATATTAATTCTTTCATGCCACTGGGGTAGAATTGAATGACTTATTGTCCCAAAGTACAGGCTGTGAAATAACCTGCTCCAAAACTGAGAGAGCTAACTTACATTTTTATCTCCTCATATATCAGTAAGAGGGATTTTATTTCTAGTATGAAATATATGTAAAGAGATACATATGATACTGGAATTTGTAGGATGCTTTCTTCTAAAGATCGGAGCTGTATATCTGGCCCTTCCAAACATTAACAGTCATGGAGATTGTGTGTGCAAGTGTTCATTACAGAGATGATGGGCTTTTTGATGGTGAGTGTTTTATAGACTAAAATTAAAAGGGGAAGACTAAGAATATTTCTTCCAATTCAAATGTACTCCCATTACAGAAATTAAGTCTTTTTTTCTTCCTCCCTCCCTCTCCTTTGCCTCTCATTTCTTTCTGACTTTCTAGTCTCTAAGGTAGTCAGTGCCACTATGATGAAAAATAGCTGTTATAATGGGAATTTTAGGCATGGATGAGAGTCTTACTATGAGTAAAGGCAACAGTTTGCAAATCTCTCTCCTACCTCCTACTTATAGTGTCTATGTTAGAGATGAATGGGGTGCCCACTTCAAAGGAAAGATTGTTTTCAATGACCAAAATCTTTTTCGTTTGTTAATTTATACGTAATTTTTTCATACCTCCTGTGTACGCTGTGCTAGATGCTGTATATACAACATTGAAGAAATAGAGATCTGATTCTTGTGATCTTGGAGATTATAGTTTACCTAGATAACATAAAATAAACAAAAATAAATGCATTGTAGTAAGAGACTACTGGGTTAATTTAGGTGAGGTGGGTGGTTAGATAAGGCATCTGATGACATACTGTTCAACTGTGATCTAAGAAAAGTGAAGAAGTGAGTGAGGTCAAGAGTAGAGGGAAGACATTTCAAGGTTGAGGAATCTATAAGAAAAAGAAATATTAGTCAAGAAAGATTTGAATGTGTTTGAGTGGTGGACAGGAAACCAGTGTGCCCGGTGTGCTGTGATCAGGGAGGAAGGTTGAAAACCTAGGCAGGAACCAGATCATGTGAAGTTTTGTGGGCACATTTAGTTCCAAGTTTGTTTAGAGTTTAGTAGAAAGCCATTATAGGGCTTTAAAAGAAGTTTGTCCTGACCCTATGTATATTTTAAAATACTGCTTAGCAATGTGAATTAGAGGGAGAAGAGTAAATGGGAGATGCCAGATAGGAGGCTCTTGCTTTTGCCATGCAGGGGATGGTGTCATGGCTAAAGCTTTGGCAGTACTGTTGGGGAAAAAACTGAAAAAGTGTATGCGGGTATAGCAATAGATAATAGATTGGACAGGACACACAACGACTGGGTGAGGATAGCGGGAGAGGGTAATTTCTCAAGGTTCAACCTGAGGATTCTGTCCTAACAATTAGGTAAATGTTATTCACTGAACAGGAAAACAAGCTTTGAGAGGTAAGGGAGTTTAACTTTAAAAAACTTAAGACTCGAATGTGGGTATCGTCGCATAGATTTTTGGTATATTATTCTGGTCCTCAGATATAAATTGCGGCATCCTTGACATAGAAATTATATTGTATGGGTGAGACAAGCTAAGGAGATTGCATGTAGAGAGAAAAGAAGAGAGGACCCAGATTGATTACCAAGGAATTCTAACATTTAGGTTTAGGTTAGGTTAGAGGAGGAAGAACAGCAGATGCTCCTGAAAGATGGCAGGGGGAAGCCAGCAAAGGCTAGGGAAAAATAAAGAAGTTATGCTGATTTGGGGATTAAGAAAGGGATGATATTAAGATTGAGGGGGTGGATAATGTGCCCAGCTCTGATGAGAAAGCTGGTAATTGAAGACTCAAAGCACGTCCAATTAAATTGAACAACCTAAAGATGGTCTTGGTGTGTAAGATAAGAAGAGTCGATGGAGTGGTGGGAGCTGACACAAGACTGGAGTAAGGTGGAGAATGCATTGGGGGAGTGACAGAGCATTGACAGTAGCTGTAGACAACTCTTCACAGATTCCTTCTCTAAAAAGGAGTAGAGAAATGGAAATCGGACAATAACTGGAGGATACTGTGAGATTAAAAGGAAGTTGCTTTAAAATAAGGGAGATGTCTGGATGGAAAGAGAGGGCATGATCCCCAGAGCAAAGACCTTGCAAAGTGAATTAAATGATGTGAAACGTGCATGTGAGGAATTGGCCTTAGTTAAGAAAGGAGAAGATAGATGGAGAACCATAACTGTGTGTAATTTGGTGATGTAATTAGATGAGGGTGGTGAACCCTAATGGATTCTACTTTCTCAGTGATGAGAGAAGCAAAGTCTAAAGGCTAAAAAAGTGAGCAGTGAAAGGGTTTGGGAGGCTTGGGAAAGAAAAGAGCAGGTTTTGTAAGAGACTATTAGGAGATGTGTACCTGTTTGAGAACTATCTCACAGAATGTTGATTTGTAAAACAGAACAGAAGATATATTTCGTTTCAAGATGAGAGAGGAGGCAGGGACTTTTGTTCGTTCAGTTTTTTCCCACATTGTCGAGTAGCCCCAGAGAAATTCCCAGGTTCCGAAGAACTCTGTCTGAAAACACCTGCTCCAGGGTGTATGTTCCTGGCTTCTCAGCAGAGACTAAGCAGTCAATTGCTATGTGGCATGTATGTATACAATCATACCAACCCTTTCCAGGGCTAAGATGGTTTCAGTCTCCTACCACCTTGCATCTCTTTTTCCTAAAACTTTATCACTAAGTTTTTCCTTTCATCTTGAAGTCATATAGAATTCCCAGTGGGGAAAAAATTCTAGAAGAGCTACTCACTTGTGAAACTTCGAAGCATTTAGGCTTTTGCTAACTGAAAGCAGGATGCATTAACATGTGCGACCTGGGAGACTACAAAGTGCAGAAGAGGGTCATTCAGAAAGCAAGTGGGAAAAGAACCGTCTCCTTTATGATTTTGTAGTAGATCGAACTTGCTTTTTCTGAGCTATTATTTAAAGTCACAGAAAAATATTGGCCCTAGCATATTCTCAGGCCTAACTGTGGAGTGACTCATTCTCTTCTGGGGTCAACCTTAAAAACATGGGGGTGCAGGGTAAACTTTTAAAATCCCAAGATGATTGTGCTCTGTGTTTCCCTATAATCACTATTGATTTTTACTTTCTATGTAATTCAGCACATTTACTTGAATTAGAAAAAGCCAACACTGTGGTGTACTTTTAAAAAAGGGATTATGTTCTTCAAAATTTTGATAATAATTACTTATGCATGGGCCCGCGGCATAACTCTACATGCTATGCAATTGTTTCCTTCAAGATCAGAATTAATGTATTTTTTTCTGGAGGCTTGTTTCAATTATAAAAACATGCCCTTTTGCAGTGACATTTTCTAATCTGTGAGAAAACCTTTTGTTTTTCAGGATATCATTCTAAATCTCTTTAAAATGTTCAAAATAATGGGTCTGATTTTTGCAGCCAGTCTTGCTGTCTTTGTACGTAGTGGTTCAGAACAGTGTAAGAGTTTAAGCAGCCGGGCGCTGGGGAGTTCTGCGGGGGTGATCACAGACATGATACTCTTCTGTAAAATATGAATAATAAAACGACCTCTCTCTCAGGGTGGTTGTAAAGACTTAATGAGTTACTGTACCCCAAACACTTTGGTCATTGCCTGGTAAGCACTAGTCGTAAGCTAGTTAAAACATCTGAAGAAGCCACAGAGCCTAGTGGGAGGCCACAGAATAGAGCTGAAGACTGTTTTTGAGTCAGGCTTCCAGAGATTCAAATTTCGGTGCTGACACTTTTCCCCTATAATCTTAGGAATGTCACCTTGCTCTCTCAGCCTTGGCTGACTTAATCATACTGGCTCAGAGGCTCTACGTTCTCTCTAAACTTTAGTTTCTTTATCTTCATAGAGATAGTCATCCTTCCTTCACAGGGCTGATGTGACAATGACATGGGGTGATGTGTGGAAACTGTATGGAAGGGCATCATACATGAGGCTCGTTTAACAGTTGCCGGGGGCGCTTATGTAATGTCAGTCTCTCCTTTGTTGCCAGCCAGATTTGTTTCCACCCTGACAGGGACGACCGTAGCTCCTTCTGACAGCGTCCTCGATCCTCATGCTCTGTTGCACGTACAAGTCCCTGAATATTAGATCATTTTTGCAATAAGGGATAGATTTCGGAACAAGTCAAAAATCAATCTTATGAAGTTATTATTTGGAGAATGGCAATATTATTATTTATGAAATAAACAGTGAGGCTCTGTTCTAAGTACATAAAATTTAACTCCTCAGGATTAAGCCTTAGTTTACACCTTACTGAAGGGCATAGTCAGGGAACATTTTCAGCAAGTTGTGAAAACTAACTCACTAAAGACAGCTTGTCAACCTTTCTCTTATGAGTGCACCGCACTATATAACACTGGTGCTGAAGTGAATAAAATATGATCAGTTTTATAATAGACACAGAGGCCGTTCGCTCATTCACACTGGATAGAGCGTTTCCTGGGGCTAGCTCTATCTGGGGCATGTGGACGTAGAGAAGCGCTGACATATGAAAATGTATTGAACAGAGGTCCTTAACTGGTATCTTCCTTAGATACCAGTTAAGGACCTAATGGTATCTAACCTTTAAAATTAAAGAAAGTGTTTCATAGTTATATTGCAGTATGAAGCATTTCCTTTTTAAGAAAGCAACAATAAATGAACATAATTTAATTCTTAAATATGTTCAACTGGAAAACCACTTATAAAACTACAGTGTGCTCATATGCATATAAGCAAGCATGGTTTCAACCAAAGACTATCAGTTTTTATTATAATTTATAGTGCTGCTTTTTTTCTCACCTAAGGTAGCTGTGTGTATCTGGATAAATCCTGTTGTTTTATCCAGTTCAGGAGCCCTAGGGGATGCTTTAGAATTTCAGCATTAGACCTGGTAATTTGCCTAAGGGGCTTCTGAGAGACTAGTTGCAGTCCAAGTTAGTACATCTGTTTTAAGTCATATAAACTGCATCATAGGCACAATGACAGCTTAAGGTTCTACGTGGACTGCTCCTGGGACGGACCCTGGAGATCTATAATTCTGCACATTCCAGTAGACTTGAGGGAAAATACTATCTTAGCTCCTGGCTCTGCCTGGGATATGGGACACAAACAGAAAAACAGAGTCATTTTTATTCTACTTCCCTATCTCTCTCCACTGCAGGCAGTTGCTTCTTGAAAAATAATATTTTTAAAAATAGCATTGAGGGTTTTTTTAATTAGTGCAATTTTTCCACTGTGCCTCATCTACAGCACCTTGGCTTTTAGCATTGGCCGAGCACTAATGCCATTGATCTCTGAAATGTTGAATTGTAGCTGGAAATTTTTTACAGACTTGGAATCCAGAAACCCAAATGTTAAAAATTGAAAACTAATTTCTGTATGACTTATAGCTTTTATTGTTGTTGGTGTCATAAGATGGTTCCAAGGGAATAGTGCTGAGGGGAAAAAAAGGGGTATATAATTAAGATTTCTTTTTTTCTTTCTACTTTCCACTGCTGTCTTTTGAGGAAGAGATAGCACTCCAATCAATCTTCTAGAAATTATGGATTTGACTGATGGAGACACTAATAGTTTTTAATTGTCGTTCTTAATTAATTTGAGGATAGGGAGTTGTATGTTCTACTCTCTACTGTCAGGATCTAAGGAAGGCGAACTGACTTTTAAGTCTCCATATCTAGTGTGAGTGGGCAGCTCCAACAGACTATATAATTTGTGCTTTCTTTGTGTATTCTGATAGGTACACGTTGATAATAAATTGTATTAATTTTTTATAACAAATAGATTATGTTTCACATGTATCAGGGAAGCTTCTGTTTAAATAATTCTTTGGTAAATTCTTAAATTGAAAAAGATGCAGAACTTGTAACAGAAAATGAATGCAGTTTTAAGTCTAGCTGGTCTCATTGGCTGGCAAACTGTAGAGTAACTTCTTAACAGGGCCGGGGCCAGGGCCCACTTCCTCGTCTACAAAGTGGAGATGAAAGTTTCCCATAAGGTTTGGTGAAGATCAATTGATGTATTTTTGTAATAGCACTTGGTAAGCTCTGCATTTTGAGCTTTATGATTAAAGTTCTGATTTAGTTCTTACAATTGAATTTTTATTTTTATAAACTTGGGATTTCTAACATCAAACCTTTATCAACTTTAAAGCTCTTCTTTTTCTTAATTCCTATGGTTCCAAATCCAGTGTACATTAATTGTCTGACCCCCAAATGAACCTCATTTTTATCACCTATTCAGATTTTTCCTACATTGGGAACTTCTATTAAATACCAAATCTCTTCATGAAATATTCTCTGGTGACTCCAAAGTCTGCTTCATGTTCGAAGACAGTCTCTGATTTACAGTTTACCATTTGCCACTTATGGGTTCATGCATTTATGTCTCTGTAATTATCTGATTTGTCTTTCCTCCCTAACTTTAGCTTTTCAAATTGCTTAAATATAGTAGTATTTTATAATTCTTTTGTGTAACTTCTCAGTGAGTTTTTTTTAGGCAGTCCTTTATCCCACTTTGATGCACATGCACTTGAAGAAACTAGTGAATCATTGCACCCTTTTGCACCCGTAGAACTTTTCCTTAGATATAGAGGAAAGGATTTTGGATCAGTGAATTCTAAGAGGGCTTACCCAGCTGAGAGAGTGATCTGGCTGTTCTGACATCTCTTTGCCTCACTCATCTTCAGGGTCAGCGTGCTGACCTGGTGGTTGTCTAAGGCAGTCTCGCCCTTCTCTATCTCCGTTCCCTGGAAGTCCTTCTCAAAGCCGCCTTCTTTGTTGAAGCGGTTTGCCTTTCCTTCTCCCACAGGGACAGCAGCTTTTATTCAGGCACAGCTTCTGCCAAGTTGTAGTAACTAGAAAAAGAGTCCAAACTCAAGAATTTTAATTTTGGAATGTCATATTTATATATATTATTTTATGTATAATATATATATAAAATTTCAGGTAGTGTTTCTACATCTCTATACATTAGCCCTTTGTGGTAATAAAGATTCTCACTATGAAAGGGTGAGTTGAGTGCTGAGGCATAAATTGTTAAGCAGTCAGTAAATGATACATTGAGCCCCAAGGGGTATGTCTAGACACTTGGTTTATAGAACGCTCACCTTGTCAAACTTTCAGTATGAAGCAGGGTAAACATATAAACTTCTAATTGTTTATTTACCTGTAATGTAAGTTTGTAACATCGCCTGTGTTCATGTGTATTTATGTGTATGTGTGTCTACTTTAACCAAAAACGTGCTGAGCACCCACCATGCATAAGAGCTTGTATTAGTTGCAGGTAACACAGAATAAACCAGATACAGGTGCTTCCAAAGGCACTCGCTCTACTCATTATACTCATTTGAGTATAGTCAAGAGGCAGTTATCAGCATAGAAATAAACCGATTAATTCTATGGAGGACAGAGATACCTTCCTCAAAAATGTGAAGCTTTGGTTTCCTTTAGATGAAAAATTAAGATTTCACTGAGCAGTTGCAAGGTGTGAAAAGCCATAGCATGTTGAGGTAATAAGTTATTCAGTATGACTGGGATGTTGAGTATGTAAGAAGCCACATCATGGAACTTTATTATAAATTAGTCTAGTCTCCCTGCCTATTATTCCAAATGAAAACATTGTTGGTCTCTTTTAAATATGTAATTAATACCTACATGACTGAGGCAGAGCACCAAGACTTTAACCAAGACCCTGAATAGAAGCAGTTTCTTTGTGCTGGAGTTAAACTATTTCAGAAGTTGTCCCTGGGCATCCTGAACCTAAGATCTTACTGGATCATTTTTCAGAAGATAAAGCGGTGGTGGGCAAACCACAGTCTCTGGGCAAATGGCTTACCTTTGGATCCTCTGTGATCATAATAAGATAATTTAGGAATAAATTTTGGGGGTTTTTTCATGCTATGTGTCATATACACTGAGAAGATAAAGGAAAAAAAGATGCCTCCAGAGCCGAGATACAAGAGAAAACTGACCTCTTGTGCTTCTCTCTCTCTTTCTCTCTCTCTTTCTCTCTCTCTCTCTCTCGCGCACGCGTCACCTGTGTGATGGGTGCTGCATTATGCTAAACGCCACTAATTCTAACTCTGTCAATAATTCATTCTTGTAGGATTTAGGCAGTATTTATCCCACAGCTTAGAATCTGCTATAAGACCATTACTTGGCACACAGGGGAGGGACACTCTAATGATCTGTTGCTGATACAGAGGTATCTCTGTTTACATCTGACTCCAAACACATACTTCACTTTTCACTTCAATAAAATATTTTGTTTATATAGTATCCTTTAATAGGGTTAAGCAAGATGAGTATCTTTAAAAAAGTGACTATTCTTACAGTGTTTGGGTGATATTTTTACCTAAAGTTAATATCCTTTGGGTTGAACTCTACTATGTATATTTCTAACTCAGGTACCAGCTATATAGACAGGGAAATGGAATTACTAAATATTTGTGCATTCCTAGTTATAAAACTTCCTATAAAACTGTCTTTAATACTTATATTTAGTTCTATCATCTAATCGATGTTTAGATAATAGTGGAATAGGGAAGAAGTGCAGTCCCTTAAATATAAGATGTCTTTGATTTTAAGATGTACCATGAATTTAATAGCAGCTTTGGAAGAAGAAAAAAAACAAAACTATATGCCCTATTAGATGCACATACTTTTCTCTTTTGCTAAATTAATTCTAAAACTTGCTCCTCCTCCAGGCTTCATGCATATACCTGCAAATGCAAATCATATGAGTGATTTCTGTTTCCTCTCTTTCCATCATTTCCCATATCTTGTTTATCACCAAGACCTGTGGATTTTATTTACTAAAGACGCACTATATCAGGGTTATATTCACTGCCACCTGTGCAGTAAAAATTACCACAGTATCTTGCTGGGAGAGCATCAGTGGCCTCCCAGTCGACCCTTCCACTGCCACGTAGACCCCTTGCCACATTATTTCCTGACACAAACCACCCCAGATATTCGTTACGCACATTGAAACCAGAGGAGTGATTCTTCAAATAGTGATCTCCTATAAATCAAATCAAGTCACTCGCTATTTAAAACTCTACAGTAAACTTCCTTTCCCTTAAGATCCAATCTCTTTGCCATCCAAGACACTAACTCAGTGGTTCGCAGTAGTTCAGGAAATCCTGTGAGCCCTTGACAGCATTCCAGGTGTCCATAAGGTCAAATGCTTTTCATCATCATACTAAGACATTATTTACTTTTTCTCCCTCATTCTCTCAAAAGTGTTCAAAGGAGGTTTCAGAGGGCACATGACATGTGATATCCCAAGACACTGAATACAAAAGCAGGCCTGAGAATGCAACAGTCTTCTATTAAGCCAGATAATAAACAGATTTGCAAAAATATAGAACAATGCCTGTCTCCTAACAGATTTTTTGTTTTGAAAAATAGTTATTTCTCATAAAATAGGTTATTTCTATGAACAGATATGGGTTTGTTATTGTTGTTTTAAGTGAATTAATAACTATTTTTCAATGTCTCTGATTATTTCTCACCTGGTACATTTCCATATGTATAACACATATAAACAAAAGCTATTTGGAGTCTTCAGGAATTTCTAGGAGGGTAAGGGCGACACAAATGTCCTTCAACCAGTAAATGGGTAAACAAACAGCGGCCCACCTGTGAATGATCCTCCTTGGCAACTGGAAGGGGTAAACTAGTGACACAGGCTGCAGCTTGGATGGACCTCAAGGACCTTATGCTGAGAGGCACCAGAGAGCCAACCTATATAAGACATTAACATTCTCAAAGTGAGAGAATTATAGAAAACATATCAGTGGTCACCAGAGGCTAATTTGGAGAAAGTGCGACTATGAAGGGGTAAAGGAGCAAATCGGTTTGTGGTGATGGAAGAGTTGTGTAGTGATGGTGGTTGTGGTGACACAAATCTACACATTATAAAATTTAATAGACATATATACAAAAAAAGTGTGTAAACTGATGACACCTGAATAAGACTTGTATCTGAGTTAATAATATTCTACCTGCATCAGTTTCCTCATTTTGAAATGTACTGCGGTTATGTAAGGTATTATCATTGCTGGAAGCTGGGGGGAAGGGTACTATAGTTATTTTTATATACACATATATAATAGATGTATTACATATTATATTATATAAATACTATATTGTTAATATTTGAGAAGCATTGTCATCAATAACTCCGCCAGCTGCCTGCCTTTCAGGCCTTTCCTCCTTCTGCTCATCACATGACAGCGACACTCCTCTTCTTTCTTCCTCCTCACTGTGCCTAGCTGAGGGCCTTTGTACCAGCTCCTGTTTCCCCCAGAAAATCAGGTCCCCAGACCTCTTCCAAGCTGATTCTGTCCCATAATTCAGTCTGTTTAAACACTCTTTTCTGAGAGAAAGTTTCCCTGACCACGCAATGTGAAATAGTTTTCCAGCCATGCTCTGGGTTCTCTGCTCTTTGATCTCCACACTAACACTTCCCACCACCCAACATGCCTTGTTTCCATATTTGTTTATCACCTGCTGGCGAGACTGTGAGCTCTCTGAGCACAGGCATCTTCTCTGAGCATTCACAGACGTTCCCCAGTGCAGAGAATAGTACTTGAAATATCATTGGAATGACATACATATTTGTGGAGTGAATGCACTAGTCTGTACACTTGCTTCTTCACAATCACATTCAAGTTTCAGACCCAGCTTTTTTCACATGCAACTCATATGCTTAAGGGGTTCAGGTGATCAGTTCTCAGTTACCTGGTTGTTTTTTATAAGTGAGTGAGATATCTTGACCTCTTCGACACCTTCAGAATCGACAGTGTACTCTTGCAACACACTAAAGAATTCTGAAGCTTTAACTGATTCCCTGCTTATAAAACTGGGAACTACAAACCCAAACTCCCACAGGACCCAGGCAGTCTGCGTAAATTGGGAAGGCTTTCCGGGTCGGAGCGCAGGAGAGCAGCACCAAAGTCACCACGTGAAAATGATCCTCATGGCCAGACTTCCCTTGAGGGACAAGAGTCTAGAATTCTGGTGAAATCTATCAGTTTTAGAATATTGTCAATTTATTTAAGTGTTTAGGAAAGACTGCTGGAAGGGAAATAACGAGTATCTACGGGTCAGATTGTGATCTCTAAAATAAGATTTGTAGGCTTTGCTGTCTGTGTGATAGCTCTAGTCATGTCTGCCTGGCAGAAAACAAAATTATTTTCTAAACAAGCTGGAAATTTTTATTTAAAAATATAGCGTTTGGATAACACATCTTTTCTTTGATGTATACTTTATTTAGACCCACTTCTTCTAGTTTCCAGGCTCCATTGACTAATTCTGAGAGATTTGGTATTTTTGATTGCTTTCAATGAACTTGTCTTTTATCCCAGTACTGGGCTAATGGGTGGTTATTATGTAATTAAAATAGTAATTTAAGTTTTCCAGCAAGAATAATTTAACAGTTTCTATGCAACACTAAATTCATACAGCTAAATGCAACCTGTGTAGTCAGCATCAACTAAGTCACAACTCACACACATGGTGTCAGGCAAGTCTCTTTTGATGTTGACTATAATGAATGCCACAACACTGAGAACATTAAACTTTGAGTCAAAGTACATCTAAAATTTATTCAAGATAGACACTGTTAGTTGAGCTGCAGTAAATAGAAAAACACTGAATTGCTGTTTTACAGTATTCCTTGACAGGTACTTTTTCTTTACTTAAAATTTTCATCTAGCAAGAGGTTAAGAAAGTTCCATTCCCCCTATACCAATCCATCCAGTGGTAACACTTAGATTTGAGTAGCATGAGGGCCCCCCATTTTTAACTCTTATGGACACATTTCCTTTAACATCCTGTAACTGTAGCTCAAGTATACCTGAGACTGTCTCCTTCTAAAATAAAGTCCCTACAGAAGAAAGTGCATTGCGCAGTAGAGAGATGGTTATATTCTTGGCGTCTGAGAGAGCCAGAAAGAAAAGTGATTTCAATTTTGTCGTTAATAGAAGTATCAGTGTTATTAGTATTATTTCAAATTTAACACTATTGAAGAGAATGCAAACTGAGAGGTAGGGTTGTAAAATTCAGCAAATAAAAATACAGGATACCTGGACTGTATTAGTCATGGTTCTCCAAAGAAACAGAACCAACAGGTTATGTATACATGTATAAAGAGGCTCATTATAAGGAACTGGCTCACAGGGTTATGAAAACTGAGAAATCCCAAGACCTGCAGTCAGCAAGCTGGAGACCTAGGAATGCCAATGGTGTGCTTCCAGCCTGGGTCCGAAGGCCTGAGATGTAAGAAGAGACTATTTTTTTAGTTCGAGTCTGAAAGCAGGAAAATAACAATGCTTTCAACCAGAAGACAAATGAAAATCCCATGCCTTCAGCTCAAAGGAAGTCAGGCAAGAGGAATTCCCTCTTAGGAGCTAGAATGTCAGCTTTTTTGTTCTAGTCGGGCCTTCGACTGATTGGATGCGGGCCACCCACATTAGGGAGGACAGTCTGCTTTGCTTACTCTCTAAGTTCAGTTGTAACCTCATCTAAAAACAGCCTCACAGATAAATCCAGAATAATATTTGATCAAATAACTGGATACCCCAAGACTTAGTCAAGCTGACACATAAAATTAACCATCACAGAGACTAATTTAAATTTCAGATAAACAGTGAGTGATTTTTAGTATAAACATGTTCCATGTAATATTGGGGGCATATTTAAACTAAATAATGACTTATTTCTTAACTGAAATTCAAATTTAACTGTCCTGTATTTTATCTAGCTATATTACCTAAGATACCAGATTACCTTATGCTCATTGTTCTTAAAACGAGGTGGACCAACTTACCTGACAGGCAGTATATCAGCAAACATACGAAGCTCAGAACAACATGATACAGCCTCCTACATGGTCAGTGTTTTATTAGAAGTTTGAGGATATGTTTTAAGATTTTGCAGTCTTCTAAGGTTTTGTCATATACATGTTCTAATTAAATCAACATGATCCAGTTTTTTCCTATATTGGGACAATGCCATATTTTATTTGTTTATGTGAAGTTTTTTTTTTGGGGGGGGGCGTGGTTCTTTAAAAGCCTAGAGAATAAACACATTTTCCCTGCAATTAGTAATTGGAAAATTGATACTTTCGTGTTATCAGGAAATGCAGTGGTATTAACATGAGCTGCAGAGTAAAAGTGAACCTGTCTCAGGAAAATAAAAGATAATGGGACTTCTGCCTGTTGTGGAATGTGTCATTTCTTAGGATGTCCTTAAAACCCTTCACAGACAGTTTTTCAATCATGTTTTTTTTCTTATAAACACAGTACTTTAAAATTCCTATTAAAAATATTGCTCCCACATATTATTTCAGCTTTTCCTCACTTTTAGTCAGGTCAAATATTTTGTCTCCAAACCACTGTCTAATGTTTGTTCTACTTCTCCCTGCTGTTCCTTAAAAAAAAAAAAAAATGACCAGGATGCTGAGATATTTTTGTGAAAACTTTATACCATTCGTCATCTGACTTTCAAAATCTTCATGGATTTTATTTTTACTAGCAATATAAATAAGAAAGTGTTGTAAAACCAATATATTATATGATTATATGTACAAGTTATAGCAACCTGAAATACACAAGGTCATAACTAACAAAAAGAGGACCTTGAAAATATTTACAGTCAACCACAACTAGTACATTTGTATTCAAAGAAATAGGTAGGAAGTTCTCAAAAACTTTTTACGTGTTTTAATTAACTGTGGTGATTCAAATGAGCCTAAACCTTAGTGTTTTGAACTGATCTTTTAAAAGGATGAACCAAAAATTCAACCATGAAAATTCTGAATTAATCTTGGTAACTAAATTTAATTTTGGTAATTTTGGTAACTAAAAGGAAAAAAAATCAGGACTATAATCGAGATGTTTAAAAATACAACCAAACCCAAAAAATAATACTTTTTATGGCGTTCCCTTCAAGGTCCATTTCAGAATGACCTTTGAAAGTGAAATTCACATAATGGGAGACAATTTTGAAATCTTGGCTAATAGTGAAACTCTTCTGGGTCAAAAAGAGGTAGCCACTCAGAAAGGCATCCTTACCTAACATCATCAGAGAGTGTACCTAAACTACTAATAGAAAGCTAGAGTTCTTGCCCATGTATCTATATGATTTTAGAGCCATAAAGTTAACTCATTAATGGACTTTGTTTAAATGGATAGATAGATAGATAAATAGATAGGTAGACAGACATAGATGATTAGATATAGATATAGATATAGATGATATAGATAGATAATGATATCAACAAAGATACATTAGATTCCATATTGCCCTGTTGACAAGCGCATGAGAAAATGCTTGGCAATTATTGACAGCTCTATAAAAAACAAACCTTTGGAAACTCAATAGACTGCATCAAGGCCATTGCTGTATTTGTTAAGAGTTAAGTGCCTCAAAGACTTTGGCCCATGCTCCTCTCACTGTTTTGAATGGGATGGTTAAAAAGAAGTATTTTATAAAATCAAGTGCTTCAGCTGATTATTATGTTAAACAAATTTTTGATGAATTGCAAGATGAATTCAGAAACTTATTCTATGAATACACAGGGTGGGGCCAAATAGGTTTACAGTTGTTCAAATGGAAAATAACAGTAATTAAGAAACAGTAATATAAGAATAAACTCTGTTTTGCATACTCATAACTGTAAACTTACATTTGCCCCACACTGTATATGCATATGTTGAAGTGAGAAAGATGGTTCAAATGCTCAAACTAGGGGATGAACTGTGGCTTCTCTATGAAAGGGAAGATATGGGATATAGTGACAAAAGGCAAAGAACTAGATAAATGGCTGATCTTATTGGTCTCATACATTTGGTTTATTTTACACATTTTATAAGAATATTCTTATCAATAGCTATATTTGCAAAACCAAATGGTTCTTTTACTGTTTCTATCAACACTACTATAGTAAAAATACTCTCCTTGTCGATAGTTGGACGAAGAGAGTTGATCATGTGTACTATGTACCTCTCGTGACTCCTAGTTCTTTTGGATCCAACAGAAATTACAAGTTTCGTGGTGAAAGGGAAATAGCTTTTGATGACTTGTTTTTTGAAGACGTTAAAAAGCAAACTGAATAAGCAATTCATAGAATGCTTCAACCTTTCACATAGAACAAGCAACTTTACTTCTTACCAAGAAGTTTAACTCAATGAATTTTCTGTCAGTAATAGCTTGAAAATATAACTGCACCACCGTATTATTAGGACTATCTACATGTCTTTTGAGGTATTTCCTTGATCTAGTTCATGAAGAAGCAAAAAAATTATTTTCCATATGTATTCACTTGTGTGTGTGTGTGTGTGTATATATATACACACACATACACACACATTCCACATTGGCTCAGTCACATAACCAGCAAGTTGGTGCACGTTGTTGACCGGAAACCTCATTTTTTTCCCATGTGGGCTTCTGCACAGGTATGCTTACATGTTCTCATGACTTGACTGGTGGTTTCCAGTCAATCCTAGAGGCCAGCAATCCTCTAGAGTGAGCAATCCTAGAGGCCAGCATGGAAGCTGCAATGTCATTTGTGGCATCTTCTCAGAAGTCACACACCATCACTTCCCCAATATCTGTGTGTCCCACAGATCACCTGTATTTGATGTGTAAGGGTAGTACTCAGAGTGGTAAGCAAGGATCACGGTAAAGGGACATGTTGGATGCTGGCTACTCCAACACATGTCAGAGTGTATTCATAAATTATTATGATACCAATATGCAGGCAAGAAGTTTTCTAGGTGCTGGAACTGTTATGAAGTGAATATCAAAGCTCTTTGATTCAGCTCAATTTCTGGACATTGTAGACTTGGTGCAAGTTTATCTTCTTACATATTAACCAAAATGATGACATAGCTTCTGTTTGTTTTCCAGAAGGTATTTAGCCATCACTTTAATATTAAGACATAACATATATTATGGAGTCAGATTCAAATTTTAAATGAGATTTCTGGAAGGTTTTAAAAAGAGACTAGGCTTAGGTCAGTCTGCCTAGACACTTACTCTCCTATAACTTTAATAATTCTTTGGTATGGAAGTTTGAGAAGCACTTTCTTTTAGGAAACTTTTTCTTTTAGACAATTTGGCTGCATAACTAATTCTAAATATCTGCATTAAAAAGGTATAATGTCAGATATGTTTTATTAGTGCGTAAGTCTTGAACTTGTTCCTTATAAATCTTTAGTCTGTTTTTTCTGCAATTCTTTGTAACCTAAGGTTTTCTTATTTACCTCCCTTCTACATATATCTAAATTTTTCCATATTTCAAAACCAAGGTTATTTGTTTTCAACAAAGTCTGTCCATAATGCCTTCATAACCCTCTTGTCTACCGATTCCTGTCCACCTGTGTGAGATAGGTACCATGGAATGGATGGGGCTGTAAAGAGAGAGAGATCAGTGCTAAGTCAGAAATAACAATGGTCTTGTCTGAAATGTCTCCCCAGCGTTTACTCTGCTACTGTTGTGTCAGTTACTAATATCCATCAAACGTCATAGTCGCACTTGAAGAGACTCAGTAATGATTTATTGAATGAATGTCAATGAAATAAGCCCGCCTCAATAAGTAAATTACTACTGGTTGTTATCTTCCTGTGGTAAGCTGTCATGATTTGAAAGTCAGGTATTTCATGTTCATGCTCTTCTATATTCTCTTTGAGGAAGAGAAAACTCACAAATTAAAAAGTTCAACTCTGCAATTTGTCATTCATTGATCTTACCTTAGAGAATAAGTGGTTTTAATACATTGAAGATTTGCTACTTTGCTTCTTTATTCTTATAGAATCCTCAACATTCTTGCTTTTATTGACAGAAATATTAGTCATACTGTTGTACTTATGAAGAAAGAACACCAGTGATCACTTGCTCACTTGGTTTTTTTGTAGAACTTGCTGCTTGTACCACCAATTTAAAAGTTACATTGAATACTTCCTTGAATAATTCTTTGTTTTATAATTAAACAATGAGATATTATAAGACAAGGTTATGCTTTAGACTCTGCAACACCAAATACAGTATATTTTTATTAAATAATTTGATTGCACAAGTTGTGAACTACCAAAATAGCTTATTTTGGAAACTCGTTGGACTCACTGGTTTATAAATTTCTTTTGGGCTCTGCATTACATTCCTGGCATCTAATATACTTCAATTAGTTGCCATTCAGGCATCTAATACAGTGCCTGAATAGAGGAGATGTTTATCAATACTTACTCAATGAATAAATTAATTAAATGGATCATACATAACTGAAGTACCGAATGCCATGTGTGCTTTTAAAGTGCCTGAATTTCTGGCATGTTCAAATCTGGTGACGGTTGATATTACTCAAGGGGACTTTTGGGTTTAAGCCCTGTTTTTATTGTTGATAAGCATATATGTCATACCTTATTCTCTTGCTGGAAACATCAAAGGCTATAGTGGTAAAAGACCAAAAAGGTGATTAATGATAGTCTTTGGAAGTTCTGCCTTCAGATCAGAGCAGTGCTAAAAATAGATTTTAATGATTTCGATACACCAACTCCCCTCTTTTCTCTTAGTAGAGGATACATTTCAACAGTCTTCTTTTGACTTTATGAAATCCTTATTATTGTATAATTAGTAACTCTTTGGGCTTTCTAGCCCCCGTGTATGCATAAGCAGTAATAGTGTCAGCACCATTGTCTTTTTTTTTCAATTCTACACATTTTTATTGTAATATAAATGACCAGTAGGTTAAATAAGTATAATGAATAATTTAAGATGAATGAGAAATGGCTTAAAAACAAATAAGTGAATTTGGAGGAATACAATTTAATGTTATCTAATATTTAAGTGAGTTTTTTTTATTGAGGTAAAATTCACATAACATAAAATCCACTATTTTAACCAAAATGTACAGTCCAGTGGCATGTAGTACATTCACAGAATTGTACAACCATCATCACTATTTCTAAAATATTTTCATTCCCCCAAAGGTGCACACTTTACCCACTAAGCAGTTCTCATTTCTCCATCCCCCAGACCTTGGCAAGCACTTACCTGTTTCTGTCTCTATTGATTTGATGATTCTATACATTTCATATAAATAGAATATCATATAATATGTGACCTTATAATCTAGCTGCTTTCACTTAGCATGTTTTCAAGGTTCCTCCATGTTGTAACATATATCATATTTCTTTTTTTTTATTGTTGTTCAAGTACAGTTGTCCATTTCCTCCCCACCCCTCTCCCCAACCCCACCCATCCCCACCTCCCACCCTCAATCCTACCCCGTTAGGCTTTGTCCATGGGTCCTTTATGCATGCTCTTTGAAGACCCTGGCCCCTTCCTGCCCCCTGTTATCCCCCTCCTCCCTCCCCTCTGTCAGTTTGTTCTTTATTTCAGTGTCTCTGGTTATATTTTACTTACTTATTTGTTTTGTTGATTAGGTTCCACTTATGGATGAGATCATATGGTATTTGTCTTTTGCTACCTGGTTTATTTCACTTAGCATAATACTCTCCAGATCCATCCATGCTGTCGTGAAGGGTAGGAGCTTCTTCTTCCTTTCTGCTGTATAGTATTCCATTGTGTAAATGTACCATAGTTTTTCGATCCATTCATTTACCGATGGGCACTTAGGTTGCTTCCACCACTTGGCTATTATAAATTGTGCTGCTATGAACATTGGGGTGCGTAGATTCTTTTGAATTGGTGTTTCAGGGTTCTTAGGGTATAATCCCAGCAGTGGAATTGCTGGGTCAAAAGGCAGTTCCATTTTTAGTTTTCTGAGGAAATTCCATAATTATTTTCCACAGTGGCTGCCACACCATTATCTTTTAATTCAAAGAGTATGACATATACTTCAGAGCATGCACAAAATTTATACATTTATAGAGACATTGCTCTGCCAGAAATGAAAGTTTATAACGGGCATATACGCCATAAATCAAGTGTTCAGTCCTCTTCTTTATACCCTTGCCATTAGTAACTCATTAATGAATGTGGTGATATGTAGGTATTTATGCAAAGATTCGTTTTTTCACATTACAACTACTCTATCGCTATTCATGTGTTGGGGAAACTGGAAAGTGCATTCAGAAAGGGAATCGTCAGTAGAGATTGATAATGTGCATTAGCTTAAATGAGTACATCAGCTCAAGAATTCGGGATAATTGTAGGGGGAGAGTAAGATGACAAACAGATTTATTGCAATTCCAAAGACATCCCTTGAGTACATGCTATCACCTACCCATTGCACTAAGGTTATTAAAGACAGGAAGATACCAAGGCAGACTATTTATTTTACTTGTTGAGTTAGGGTTAGGGGAGCCTGATTTATTCAGCAGTGCATTGGTTTGAATTTAATGAATGAGGTTTTGGGGGTTATTTTTCAAATTTTTAGATCTGTGCTTGGTATTGTCAGTAGTGAGAAAAATTAAATTACACTATCTAAATTATGCTAGCAATGTAACTAATTAATTTTAAGCAATATTCATATTAAACCTTGAAAAGCATCCAATGGAAAAATATTTCTTAACCTGACAAATTTATAAGTGAAAGTTTTCTTAAAGTACAAATAAATCTAGACAATGTTAAAATTACATTTATTTAGGGAAAATATGTGAAGTTCATAAAGTACATAAAGTTAATAAATAATGTGGCTTTTCATATATTTCTGCCTTCATTGGTAAACAACTGCTTAAACATTAAATGTTTTATAGTATTTGAATAATAATCTATATTAAAGGTCATTTTTAATCAAAACATAATCAACTTATTAAAATGAAATAATATTTTGTTGGACCACTTCCCAAACAAACATGAATTACATGTTGATGAGTCCACATTCACATATTCAAAAGCAGTTTGGATGAGGTTTTATTAGAATTTCAGGCTGAGGAGCTAAACCACATGTAATACATTATATATTACCCAGAAAAAAAGAAATAACAGATGTGAATTAAAACCACAATAAGATATAACCTCATACCTGTCAGAATGGCTATCATCAAGAAATCAACAAACAGCAAGTGTTGGTGAGGATGTGGAGAAGGGGGAACCTTCATGCACTGTTGGTGGGGGTCCGAATTGGTGCAGCCGCTGTGGAAAACAGTACGGCACTTCCTCAAGAAATTAAAAACAGAACTACCTTATGATGCGGTAAAACCACTTCTGGGTATTTATCCAAAGAAATCCAAAACATTAATTCTAAAAGATATACACACCCCCATATTCATCGCAGCATTATTTACAATAGCCACGATATGGAAGCAATCTAAGTGCCCATCAACAGATGATTGGATAAAGAGGACATGGTACATATATACAATGGAATATTACTCGGTCATAAGAAAGAATGAAATCTTACCATTTGTTACAACATGGGTGAACCTAGAGGGCATTGTGCTAAGTTAACTAAGTCGGACATAGAAAGACAAATACTATATGATTCCACTTATATGTGGAATTTTAAAGAACAAAATAAACAAACAAATAAAACAGAAACACTCATAGATGTAGAGAACAAACTGATGATTGCCAGGGTGGTTTGGGGGACTGGGTAAAAAGAGGGAAGGGATTAAGAAGTACAAATTGGTAGTTACCACACAGTCATGGGCATGTAAGTACAGGATAGGGAATGCAGTCAGTAATACTATGATAGCTACATATAATGCCAGGTGGGTACTGGGATTATCAGGGGGTCACTTTGTAAATTATATAAATATCCCACCACTATGCTGTATCCCTGAAACTAATAAAGATAATATCGAATGTCGGCTATAATTCAAAATAAAGAAATAAATCAGCATGCAAAAATGGGACACATATTTTCAAAATAGAGAGTAATATTCCCAAGAGAGAGCAGATGTTCACTAAAATGTGAAGACCATGAAGGTACAGTGCATCTTCTCTCTGTGGGCAACAGAGGAATGTATAAGGGATGATGGCAAGTGCTGTAATAAAGCCCTTTTCAAGCTGTGATGCTTCCTTCTGTATGTGGTTAAGTAGTGGAGCTAGAGTAATACAGCCAGTCATATCCTACCTCCATGGTCTACCAAACACAGCATGAGGCTGTGGAACTATATTACCTTTAAAACCTACCATACTCACTTTCATTTCTGAAACTTCTGTACAAGTGGGAGTTCCTTAACCATATTGAGTCTCACTTTCTTCACCAGTAAAATGAGGATTAAAATACCTTTGAAGTCATTGGGAGGATAGTAAGGATATTTTAACATTTTGAAATACCTCCCAGGCTATCTCTCTTAATGGGTAAGTTTGTTTTTCCTTCTGTATCTCATATACCATTTGGCCCCAAGGAGAGAAGAGGGAAAATACGACCTTGGGAAGGAGGCAATGCGGAGGAGCTCCTATGAGACACAAGGGAGAAGTAAAAGAAAGCCTGACTCAGGGAGAATGGGAGAAAGTGATGGGATAAGGGGGTGAATAAGAAAGAGGTGGCGGGGCAAACCATCAGATTAGAGGCAGCCTGCACAATACCAAGAAAACCGGGTGCCGGTTTCCAGGGGCATAATGTTGATAACCTTTGGGAGAGACACTGTCTAACAGATGTCAAAACGACAGTGAAGCCTTAATGGAATAGGCGGTCCATTAATTGAAACAGCCTGAGTCGATGCTTCTGGTTAGATAGTACATATGTGTTATGCACTTGATGCCAAAGTTCCCCATTACACGGCCACCAACTCATTCCCCTGGCCACGGATACAAGGACCTGTGTAGTGTACTGACCAACTAGTGCACACCAGTGGTTAGAAGAGGAAGTCACCCAGGCTTAGAGACTAAAAGACAATGATAAGGTCCAAAGTCCACAGCAGCAAATGCAAACTTATGGGAAATGGGCTGTAGAGGACAGAAGGCATCACCAGCATATTCTCTGTGACCAGGGGCCATGTCTATAGAGACCAATGGACGGCACAGATTGACCCCCAGCCTGGCTCCCAGATCCATAATTTTCTCCTAAATCTCCTTCAGATGCCATTTTGAAGGAGAGAGGAAGAGGGGAAAGAGAACATAAAGAACATTGTTAGGGAGTCTAAACTTTGAATTAATTGAATATTTACCTATAATAGTTTGGAATAAAATGATACTCTTACTACAAAACTAAAATATATTTAACCAACAGAATTTTTCCCCTGCTATTCTTAGGACGGGAGATCATAAGAAAGTCTAGAACAGTTACAGAGAGGGAAAGAAACTAAAGTAGTTTATATAATCATGCACGCTAGAAGTAAACTTTTATGCTTTCTATAGAAATTTTTTTAATCCTCACCTGAGAATATATTCATTGATTTGAAAGAGAGAGAGATCAATTGGTTGCCCACTGTATACACCCCAAATGAGGATTGAACCCACAACTTAGGAATGTGCCCTGACTGGGAATCGAACCCACAACCTTTTCTGGTTTACAGGACAATGCTCCAACAACTGAGCCACTTGGCCAGGGCTATACATTTTTAATGCTAATCTCTCTGGACTTCTGGACTTGAGTGTCCCACAAGCCTGTCAAAAACCTTCCACTTAGCAGTGAACTCATTATTTCTCGATTACCTCTCTCCAAATCCTCACTTATTCTTCTGTGTCCTTTTTAGGGGGAATGATACTACCAGTTACCCAAACCAAAGTTTTTCTAACCCTTTTTTTTTTAACTCCTTCACATCTCTCTCTTTCTTAATGTACCCCCATCCCCACTTACAGTGACTTAAATCCAGCCCATTTCATCTCTTACTTGGTTGTCCTCTTGACCTGTGTCTTGGCCCCTCAGCCTACGGCAATCCATCATCCACAGAGCTGTTACAAATGGTTTTTCAAATGTAGATCTACTTTTGTTTTGCCTTTTCTTTGAAAATCTCTCTACAAAAACCCATTACCTGTGGAGTATAGTCCAAATTCCTGATTGTGATTCATGAGTCCCTTTAAAACAAATACATCAGAATATCTGGGTGGGGGCCCCCTTGAAGATTTCAGTATGATACAAGGTTAAAAAAAATGATCTGGATAATTTAAAATAAGTTTATATTTTTCCAAAGATGAATCTGAAACGAAAACACAAAATTAAAAAATTCTCAGCATAGAACTGCAGACCCCTGAGATGTGTTTCTACAAGAAGCTGTAGAAATAATATTCTGTCCTCTGATGGGAAATATATTTGAAGGTTTTAAGCTGGAGAGTGATGTGATCACACATGATCATCATCGTCATCATATTTAAAAATAGTAAGTCTTGGAACAGTTTTATTGGTGGACACAGAGAGCACAGAGCCATTAAGAGAACGTTCTGTTAAGGGGCCTTTGCAATAAACTCGATATTAAATGCTACTGATATAGATAGATGAGGCATTCAGAAATCATCATGGAGCTAGTCTAGGAAGAGAGAGACATCACAGTACCTGTCAGTAAGTGTGGCAGGGACACATACAGGGATAATGTCAGCACAACAGAGCGGGGACAGGTGCTGGACAACTTGGGTTTGGGACATATACCAAGGTTTTTTTGTTGTTGTTAAAGTATTGAAATTATTATACCCCATACACACAGTCTCATATCAGGTAATGACTGGGAAGAAAGAGAATGAATATTCCTCAGATTTATTATGAATTTTTTCAAAAAACTGAAGATTCTAATGCTGAATTCAAATAGAATATTTTGCCAAACACTCTGCTTATAAAACCAAATACAACTAATGGCTTATTAAAGCAATGTTTGAAAATTCATCAGTTGCACACCACTTAATTACCTGGGTGTGAGAAAGAAATGGCCAAGATGTATGGATTCTCTCAGAAAGCAAATTATAGGACCCTCCAGTGACCAGTGACTTTTTATCCCAGCCACATTTGCAAGCTGCATTTTCATGTTCACCCATTACATATGATCACCCTGGGTCATCAAAGAAAGTTAGATGGCATCTAACTCTGTGCTACATATTGTAGTTTATTTATGGACTGCCACTGCTTTTACTTAATTTTCTGTAGTTTGTTTAGTTTTTAAATAATAAGAATTTATGAACCTCTAACCCAAGAGCTAGATGTTTTGCAATGACTTACATTTCATTATATAATTTCTGCAATCGCCTATTTACTCCAACCCAAGACAATTAGCATCTTCACTCCCCTGATCGTCATCACCTTGCTTTCCTTTTTTGCATAATCTTGTTGCCAAATTTCTTATTATATAAAACAGACATTGCACTGTGTATAATTTTTTTCACTTAGGAGTATTTTACCCGTATTCCATATTCAACCATATTGTTGCCTATGGCTTTAGCAACTTATTCTATTCTTCCTTGGTTAGTTGTATGTACCGGAGCCTGCACCATACTTCTTCATAATCAGCCTTAATATCTGCTTTTCTTCACAGGTATATTTGTGGTTCCTTACTTATATATGTAAATTGATAATCACATTATCAAGTTGCATTAAAAAAGTTCTATTGGAAATAGCATAGCATTTTCAAGATCTTGACACCAAGAGACATTTAAAATGTCCTTAAAGGAAATCATAGGCACTTCGTATCAGTTGTCCATTGCTACAATAAAACAAACTACCTTAAAAGTTAAAGACTTAAAACAACAACATTTATTGTTCCCACAAGACCACAGGTCATCTGGGTGCTCCTGCTGATCTGAGGCGGATTGACTGTTCTCAGCTGGGCGCAGGCAGGTATCTGTGGCCAAATGTTGTGCTACCTGAGACTGGTTGGCCTACGACCAAGTCAGCTGCGACTGCTGCACTCATCCTTCTGCTCTCCAGCTCAGGCTTATTGTAGTGGCGGTGACGGGAGTCCAAAAGAGGAAATTGAAATGCACAAGCATTTTTCATACTTTTGCTACATTGAGTTTGCTGTTGGCCCATTGGCCAAAGCAAGAACCCCTGGGTGTGGGTGCACCAACTAACAATGTGGATAGGATTTTAACGCAACTAACTTGCCATACATTCTTTTAAATCAAGCATTAGCTCTCATATATCTTACGTACCTACTTTCTACTCATGCTATGACTGAGCAAATCAGTAAACATTGTGGCTAACGGGAGCCAACTTTCTCACTGTTAAAGAAGGGAGTCACAAACCCAAAAAGAGGAAAGGGCAAAATGAACCCCCTGGTTTTGTATTTGTATTTGAGGTATCAGTGTGAGCTAATGGCTTGTAATATAAACAGCTAGACACCTCTGTTCCCTTGCTTTGTTTCCTAAAAAGGCCCAGAATCCATGACATACACTTAGTGTCTAGTTCTTCATTTCTACGTACCATTCTGTGCTAAAAGGACCAGGGCTTCTTGGAAAAATGGCTGACTCCAGAGCTGGGTCAGGGAAAGTCTGAAATTAGCCTAGAAAATCTTGTATGTCAAAAGATAAGGGAGTGTCCAAAGAATGATGGGAACATGCCAAAGAGACACAGGGGCCAACATGAAGGGGCTCCCACTGGTCAAATCCAGGATAATATGAATGTCAAAAATATGATATTGGAAGATATAAATATTAAATAAAATTAGAATTCGTAAGCTTATCTGAAGAAGCCCTCGTTTCAGTGCAAAGCTATCTGATAAGTGTGGAAGGAGCGATTAAATTAGAAAACCACCATTTGTTAGCCCTTATAATAATTGATTCAGGCAAAAAATCAGCTATGGATTCCAAAAATAAAGGATGGAAGTTTAAGAGAATACTCACATAATCTCAAAGTATCTCTTAATAAGCTATCTGTTAATTATAAAAGGTAAAGTAATAACTTTAAAGTGGAAAAACCTGTCAGACATCACCTAAACTGAGTAATAAAAAATAACATTGTCAGTTGTGACTCTAATTGACAGCATGACAATGATGCTTTGGAAAGAATACAACAGTGCTTCTTCGAGATTCCTGCCAAAGTGCACAAACTGAATCTAATCATGAAGAAACATCTGACAAAACCAAACTGATGCTTGTTCTACAAAATAATTGGCCTGTGCTCTTCAAAGATGTCAGTGTCATGAAAGAGAAAGACTTAGAAACTACCTCAAATTAAAAGGGGCTAAAGAGACATGACAGTCGAATGCAGTGCATGATCTTGTATTCTCATTTGCTCTTAGAGACGTTACTGGGACAACTTAGAAATTGAATAAAGTTTGTAACATCTGTAGGTCAGATAACTCTGTGACATCAATGTCACTGTCCTGATTTTAACAATTGTACTATGATTACATAAGAGAATTTCTTGCTTCTACAAAATATATAGTGAAATACAATAGAAATAAAGGTACATTACATCTGCAATATATTCTGAAAAAGTTTAGGGAAAAAAATATATAAATACACATAAAGAAAAAAGGGAAAAGAGAGAAAAGGATAAAGCAAATGTCATAAAATGTCAAAATATTTGTGAAGGGTAGTCGTAAATTCTTTGTACTATTTCTGTTCAAATTATATCCAAATATTTGAAAAAGTGATAGATTCACAAATATGTAAATATATATTTTCTCATTGCTCATCAATATAATTAATGAATTAATCAGCATAGATCAATCCCAATTTAATACCATATGAAGTGAGGAAACTATATAATAGCTTTGATAGATATTGACTAATTGCCACCAACATTAAACTGAAGAGTGGGATTTTGGTTGGACCCAATTTAGGTAGCAGCCTAGATTTGGGCTTTTTTCTACTTTTGGAGTGAGGAAACTTTGTGTAAGTGGATAGGGTTGGTCTGTCCTCAGAAATCCTACCTGCTAAAGCCCCGTGATTTTTGCCAGAGGCATCCATGGAGCATAAGCCACTGTCTGCCTGTAGTCATCACCAGAATATGTACAGAAGCACAGATTTCTGGAGGTCAAACACTTTAGTAAATTATAATCTGCGTATAGTTACCCCCAGATTTTTATTTTATTGATGTATTGGGAACTTGAGAGCATTATTTAAATGGTACTCAGGTTCAGCACCACACTGGAAACAAATCACAACTGCACACAATGAAATCCTGAGACTTTTTAAATCCCAAATTATAAAAGCTGCATGAGGAGAGGTAGTCACAGCAAAAGAAGAAAAAAATTATTAGCATTTTATTCTACTTTAATGAAAAGGTATTCCCTTATTTGGGATTGAGCACGCATCCATGCCTGCAGAAAGTAGGCAAAAACAAAGTGGTTCGATGGTTCATTACAAAAAATCTGGGTTCCAATATCGATTCTGCGCCTAGTTAGTCTCTGAAATGCAAATGTCGATCTCTACCACAGAGGGCATGGCTGTGACACTACCCGACGACCTAGAGAAGCACAGTGTTACCATTATTGCTGCGGCTTCAGTTTTCTAGAGAAGAGACATCATCGAACCAGCTGCTTTCTGATCTCGTGTTAAAAATGATTACATGCAAAAGAAACTTACTCTTTAATATATAAACATTTAAGTGTATGCTAGCACACAATTCTCTTTCATTTCACTGAACAGTTTGTGGCAGTTTCACATACGTAATTCTCTCTTCCCTGCAATCTTATTAGCATTATTCCCATGAAACAACCAAAGAACTAAAGCAAAAGCATTTTAATTAACTCAGGTTTAATACATTTTCCTTATCTGCCATTGCTGAAGATACCAGACGATCAGAACTGCACTATGCACTCAAGATGTCTTAGTTGATGAAAGAAAGGAGACTACTGGAAATTCAATGCTAAAAATTCACTTAGTTCTAGTTAAGCCACATGCTTGAGCAGAGACCATTTATCTTTCAAATATGTTAAAATTTCTGTTTTCCTACTTAAATCTAATATTATCTTAGTTTGCTAAAGGAGACAGTATACCTGGCCGACCCCCTTCTTTCTCCCAGCCTTAAATCTGACCAATGGGAAAGCAGGAGATTTTTTATGGTACATTTGGTAAGAATTTGAACGAAATTTAAAAGTGTGTGCATGTGTGTGTGCCCTTAACTTGATTGAATCCCAATAAAAAGATATTTAATTTTGAGGTATACTTGCTTACTTAATATATATGAAACAAGAAGAATTGCTTAGTATACTTTACTTTTTAAAAAATTTTATCGTTGTTCAAGTAGTTTTCTCCATTTTTCCCCCACCACTTCCCCCCAACCCACCCATCCCCACTTCCCACCCTCAATCCTATCCCATTTTGGCTTTGTCCATGTGTCCTTTATACATGTTCCTTAATGACCCTTCCCCTTTTTCTCTCAGTTATCCTCTCCCCCATTTCCTCTGGTTGCTGTCAGTTTTTTCTTTATTTCAATGTCTCCGGTTATATTTTGTTTGCTTGTTTGTTTTGTTGATTAGGTTCCACTTATAGGTGAAACCATATGGTGTTTGTCTTTCACTGCCTGGCTTATTTCACTTAGCATAATACTATCCAGTTTCATCCATGCTGTCACAAAGGGTAGTAGCTTCTTATTTCTTTCTGCTGCATAGTATTCCATTGTGTAAATGTATTGTAGTTTTGGATCCACTCATTTACTGTTGGGCACTTAGGTTGCTTCTAACACTTGGCTATTGTAAGTTGTGCTGCTATGGACACTGGGGTGCATAGGTTCTCCACCAAAAACCTACTCAACCTAATAAGTGAATTTGGCAAAACAGCAGGATACAAAGTCAACATTCAGAAATTAAAGGCATTTTTGTACTCCAACAATGAAATATCAGAATCAGAAATAAGGAAAATATCCCATTTGCTATTGCTTAGTATACTTTTCAACTGGCTTTTTATATTGTCAGAACATTATTCAATCCATTAAGAAACATTTAGCAGGTACTTACTATTGGAAAAGAAATGGGTTTCAAAGTGTATTGGAAATAACACCAGGTCTTTTTCATCTTGTGTCAAGAAAATCTGTTTAACTGCCCATAATACCCACATATAGAAATAGCCCTTTTAGTTTAAGATATTTTTGGTTTCTAGAGAAATGTCGACTATGTATTTATAATCATGGCAGCTGACATGGCACTAATGCACACACCTTATTCCATTTACAATACATGTGTAAATTCAGTATATACTCCATAGAGAAGACTAAATACATGATAAACCTAATAAGTGAATTTGTCTTTCACTGCCTGGCTTATTTCACTTAGGATAATACTCTCCAGATCCATCCACGCCATCACAAAGGGTAGAAGCTGCTTCCTTCTTTCTGCTGTGTAGTATTCCATTGTGTAAATGTACCATAGTTTTTGATCCACTCATTTACTGATGGGCACTTAGGTTGCTTCTAACACTTAGCTATTGTAAGTTGTGCTGCAGTCCTCATCTTCAAACTCTTGAGATGAGACACACCATCTTTGTATTTCACTCACCCTGCCAGCACCTTGCACAATGCCCGGTCCTTACTTTTCCTCAATAACTGCGAGACGGATTAAAATATACAATTTAGGGTGAAAGAATAAATATTTGGAGGTGTACAAAGCACATTCTCCTGGAATTTGGTAGTATACGTACTTCAAAACTTGAAGAAGGGAATATCAGAGCTAATGTCGCCGGACAGAGTTCGTCCACCCAGCACTAGCAGAGCCAAACGCTAAACTTCAGGAACTGCAGTGAAGAAAACCTGGCAATTCTACTATGAATGGAACCACCCAGGAAAACAGGAAGCTAGTGCTCAAAATCCTGAACTCCCAGATCCAGGGTTTGGGATCAGTTTTTTTAAGGATGTAGATGGGAAGAGGAGTGTGGAAGTGTTGGTGGATCCAGTCTTAGTTGGAGGCCCTTGGAGCTTGGCCACCTATGATAAGGGGGTGGCCAACCCTGGGTCTTACTGGGCAGCAGGGCTCTTAACTTCTGAAAGGTTTCAGTGTTCATGTTCTGCTCCAGTCTTTTTCTTCTGTGTGTGGGTTTGTGTGTGTGTGGCAAGGCGGGGCATGGGGGACGAGACCTCGGTTCCAGGTGCAGCTGGAAGCCAAAGTGCTCTGCTCTGCACATGCTTCAGCTGCGTGACTTGTGGTTTGGGGCTGTTGTCTCTGAAAAGCAGCTCAGTATCTTGTTAGAAACAGGATAGGACCATTTTGAGCTGGTTCTGCAGTCACTCTAATACTCACAGGGTGCGTGGAATTTGATAATATGATTTGATTGTGTGAATCTTGTTAATACCATCTGGCGTCAGTCAGCGATGCTGATGGAGCCCAGCATTTATACAGCGACACCAGAGATTTGATGTCACTTCCTTCTGAGATATGCCTAAAAATGTGCTCCCTATACCCTTGGCATTTCATTATAAACCCTGAGGAATATAATAGGTATTAATTTATCCAAGCACTTTTTTTTTTTACTGTGATTTCTGTGGGTGTGGGCTCAAATAGTTTATTGCCTCCTGTGTAAAGGGATTTTTCTTTTTACTCACCTGAAAGTTACTAGACAGTGTTTGTGTCATCTCACTTAGTGTTTTTACTGAGTGCTAACTTTTCAGATTTTACATTACTAACACCAGATCCAGGAGAGAGTCCTGAAAGATATACATTGTTAGTACTCTTTATCTATTGACACATCTGATTATTTCTAACTCTACAACTACCTATGACAAAACATAACATCCGATCCAATTCAACTGCGTTTTTTTTTTCAGTATTTTAAACATTTATTTTATGGTTTTGTCATAGAGACTTGAAAAAGGATTTTAGTTGATTTTTAACAAATCATGGTTCTATTTCTGTCAGGGAATATCAAAAGCTCTAGAAGTTGAGGAAGGCACATTGCTCTTTTATAGAAGTCATTTCCCTCCATTTGCAGTGGCCCCGCTCCCAGTCCTTATATTTCAACCACGAGCCCATTTTCAACTTCACATCTTGTCAAGTTGTGAGAATTTCATGTATAATGTCATATTTTCCAGATAAAAATTAAAAGCATTTAGTTAACCGGCTAAATATTTTATCTGGAATGTTTAAAAGAGTTCGGTTATTTGCATTTCTATACTTTATTTGCTGATCAAAGTGATTGGTTTTTCCCACTCTTCAGAGTCATTAATCATATACTGTAGCTTATTCAGGACAAAATAAAATGTTTCCAGCACTTTAACTAAATTTTGTTCTAGCAAATATACAAGGCACAAAATATATAGAGGATTTTATGTTTTATAATGACTTGAGTGTAGTGCTTCATAACATTTTGATAAAGAAGGTGGAACAAAAAATTTCACAAACATTAGGCTTTACTCGGCTGTTGCTTTTTAAATAGTTCCTACCATATTGAATTTGATTACCTAGTGAGTGACAATGAACAAGTTCCAACTGCCAGTTAATTTTTGACACATTTTATTTCATTTTTTAATTTTTATATAAATATGTTCTAATATACATTTATATAATTATGCACTTATATATATTCTTTGTCTATCACTTATCTATCTATACTCTTCCCTGACTCTTTTAGCACTTATTCCTACTGTTTTTTGATTACTTCTATTTTTTTTATTATTGTTGTTCAAATACAATTGTCTCCATTTTCTCTCTACCACTTTCCCCCTCCCCACCCACACCCACATCCCACCCTCAATCCTACCCCCTTTTGGCTTTGTCCCTGCATCCTTTTGCATATCTTAAAAGCCAATTCCATTTAAGAAGTTTAATATTCTATCCTTATTTTATTTATATTTCTCAGCCAGTAGCTCTTAGATTAGTTTTTTATAAGAAATGTTTATAAGGAGTTTATAATTCAATGCCCCATAATGAGAGTTCTTTTAATGCTAAAAAAAAAATTCTAAAAAATGTAAGGCATTAGGGTAAGTACGCTTTAGTAAGGCATTAGGGTAGAACGATAGTTTGTTGAACCTGTTGAATAAGTTAAAGAAATGAACATTTGGGGTCAAGAATTCTCTGGTAATTGTATTTTATATTAACCTTACGTTCTATTAACTTACAGTATGCACAGTTACATAGTGCCTCAGTTAGAAGTAAAAATTAAAATATGCAATGTGTGGAGAGGCAATGTTTACAGGATTAAGTGTGAAAATATAATAAGGGAAACATATAAAATAAAAATAAAATAAGGGAAACATAACAATTGGTCCAGAGTGATGTCTCCATGTAGAACGATGTACTCTCCTTTATTATTTCCTTCCCTTCCTCCATTTTATTTCTCTTTTGCCTCCTTTTTTTTTCTTGTCTTTTTCACTTTGTAAATACAATATTCTCAACTCATCAAAATCCAAACTACATTCTTGGACATAAATCCCCAGTTATAGAAAATGCTTTTGCCTGTCTCTTTTATGTACTGTGTTGACATTTTAAACATCTTAAATGGTTTTGTGTCTTTTGCCTAGGGAGGTATTATTGAATGCCTCTATCTGCTTTGCAGAAGGGATAGTTACATAATTTTTCCCATGTGCTTCGTAGTGCATTAGACATCTGTCTAAAGACTGCTTGAAAATGTAAGTAGCACAGTATGTTTCCCAGCACTTCCCCTGGATTGCTTTGTGACCCCAGCCAAGGTATGTATCACATGGTAATTTAATGGCAAAGTCAACAAGTCAGCATGGTCAGTTTTAGGTGGTATCTGTAAAGTGTTTGAACTCAGTGGGAAAGGACAACGCTATTCTATTTTCTGCCTTATAAACACATACTAAAATTGACCAAGAAGGGAACATTCTGGATGTTATCAAGGTACAAAGACAAGGCCTACATTTGGCAGATTCAGAGTGAAGGCTTTGGAACCCAGCTGCCTAGACATTAAATCCAGTCTCCACCATTTACCATAAAGCCCTGAGAAGTGTACCTCCATTTTCTGAACGATCTTCTTTCTGTGTCCCTCTCCCTCCAGCCAGGGGTATTCCACTCTCCTCCTCTTCTGCCCTGCGAGGCAACATAGCCTTTTTAATGGGACCAGGTTTAGCGATTAAAAAAAAAAAAAATCCATTTAAATTTTAAGGATAAGGAGTCTCTGATTTAGTAATGTTCCCGGGATCCTCTAATTATTGCAGACTTCTCTCTCTCTCTTTCAAACACATACCCAACCATCTAAAACAGCATAGAAGGAAAGACAAACCATTAAAGGACTTGCTGAGAAGTGTCCTGTTTTACACAAGGTTGGCAATAATGCTGGAGTCTGTTTCCTGAGTATGTGTATTTAAGACCTCAACATCTTTTGCTTTGAGAGAACAATACCTTTCTGACCCCCGGCAGCCGGCCACCACCCTCCACCCTCATTCTGTAATATTTAGCAGCATGATTGAGCGATGCCTGTTAGTCAATTTCAAAGTTGGAGCCTGGGGCAACTGCCCTAGTTACTGGGTCTCAGGGGAAACTCCTCATAAAGTAGTTATTTAACCTAAATACATAGAAGCTTGAAATTATAGGGTTCTTGTTTTGTTTTGTTTTACGTTCAGGGATGATAGATGTTTACAACGTTTTCTAAGAACATGTGGGAGATAAAATTAATAGCCCTGCCAGATCTCTTTATCTGTACCTCTAGAGAAGCCTGCATCTCTGATCAGCAAATTCATTAATATATTTTTTGTGGATAATAGTGATTAATCTAATTGAAAACATTTTTGTTTTCTCCCCTTAATATGAATTTTCAAACATGTCCCTTGTCCTCAGAAAGTAGGTTTGGATTTACTTTTTTTTTTAATCACAACCATTTAAAGGATATTTGTTGTAACAAAATCTACTTTTTTTTTTTGTATGTCAATTCTCATCGGGTTAGTGCTGTAGTAAATTGAGGATTTAAGTGGATGGATATGCATATTTAATTCATGTCAGTACTTTTTTCTAAGATATTCTAAGGTATTGAGCTGCCACCTGGATATTCTTGCAATCTACCAAAAAATAATTCAGGTAAAAACTTAAATGGACCATTTCGGATCAAGTTTATAACATCAATTATGCAATTTCTCATATTTTATATGCATTCAGAAAAACCTGTTTTATTCGGCGCAGTCAATGAGGAAATACTCAGAGCCAGATCAGGTGGCAGACGAGGAAAGAGCAGATGGAGGAGATGTGGTCAAGAACAAAAGGAATGAGAAACGCCCCAGGGAAAACTGTCCCAAGGCTCTAACTGGAATGCCGGTTTCCATAAGACAGAGCGACCTTGGGAACTGCCTGGGACTGGATGATTGTCACTGCTGCAGACGGAGTCGGCAGTTGCTTGCCCATATTTCCCCGTCCCAAACAAAATGTTTTCGAAAAGCTTCCCTTTTCCCTCCTCCTCTGCCTTAGAAAAGCCCAGCTTTGATTAAAGGGGATGGCGTTTCAGTTAGGAACCATTCCATGAAACATGATAAAGATGAGCAGAAAATAGAGGCATACACAAGTCTGAGTCATACTAGGATAGGAGAACTCAGCACCTCCCCCAAATTCTGCATGTTGATATTCAAGTTATAGTTACTTGAAATAACAAAACACCAAAAAAGAAACTCAATTTAAAATGTATCCAAAATGCATACCTGGATATATCATTAAAAAGTGATTCCTGAAACAAGCCTGGCACATACTGGGTAAGTTCATTCATCTAATAAGTATTAACCATATATTACCCTGCTAACAAGCTGGACATGCAGAAGTGTGTGTAGGAATCTACACTAATAAACCAGTCAGAATTCTCCTTTGTTACTGATCTTCACAGAATTTAACCACAGGCAGTGAAATTAGATCTGAATTAGCAACCTTGAGGCAGTCTTTTAGCCCTTCCCATCCCTGCCCTAGGAAAGAGTTAATGATACCTCTTCCATGCTCATCTCATCTAGATGGGTACTTATGCCCAGTATACACGGAACTGTGTTCCTCCAGGCCTCTGGACCACTCATGGGACCCAGTCATCCGACCCAGAAAACAGAAATGACAAAACCTGGCCTTGGAGGAGGAAGCCAAGCAGGGCAGAACGCAGTCATCCTACAAGTGTAAGATCTGAAAGGTGCAATTATATCCGAGGGCACCTAGACGCGTGAAACCGCTCTGGGTTGCTGATCTGGCTGGGTAAAACCAAGATCTGGAAGTGAAGACACCAAGACAGAGTCAAAATGTGATTCATAGTGCAGTGGACCTGTGCGATCCTTTGCAGCTCTAACACTGCATGTTTCTGATGCTACCCTCCATCGGCAGGTCTTTGGGGGTGACTCGGTGTCTTTATGAAAAAGAAATGGCAGGCATCAAAGTCAAATTAAGCTTTAGTCTCTTGTCCTTTAAGTACCATTTCATTCTGAAGTCTTTCCTTGGGCTATCCTCCCCTTTAACACCAACCTGTTGCAGGGGCTAAATCTCCCACACTGTATAATGACAACTGATGTTCAGGTGATTTGACAAAACATACTTGTATTTAGCACCTTCTAGGTATTAGGTACTTTGCTAAGAGTTGGACAAATAAAGATATATAAACTAGAATCCCTGTTCTCATTTTAGTAGAAGAGACAAATGTTAGAGGGGTATCGTCCTAGAAATGGATCAGATGCCCTGAAGCACAGGGGAGAAATTGGTGAATCGGGGGGTTCAGGGAGGAAGGTTGCTGGAACAGCCTTGAAGGGTTATTTGCACTTCCTTAGGCTGACAAGTTCTCAGAAGAAAACAAAATGTATAGCATATAGGAAATCGCTATAAAGTGAAGTTTTTACAATGCAAATTTGACAATAAACTAGTGAACTAGGTTTTAATTAACTGATTTTAAAAATATGATCAGCCCTCTGGACCTGTGTGTTTCTGCATCTGAGGATTCAACTGACCATGGATCAAAAATAGTTGGGGAAAAATAAAAACAAAACACAGAAAGTCCCAAAAGGCAAAACTTAAATTTACCATGTGCAGAGCAGCACGCTGAATCCACAGGAATGAAGTGGGGTGCAGGCATCGCCTTCTGTAGCCATGAGCACAGATAGGTTCTATGCAAATACTATGTCATTTTAGATAAGGGGTTTAAACACCTGTGGGTTTTGGTGTTTGTGGTGGTGACGGGAACAATCCCCCCTTGATACCCAGGGACAACTCTGTTAACTATACCGTAACAATGTGAAGCTAAAACCTAATGGGCTATTTTCACCTGGGAGAGAAAGAGAGGTGTTTCACTGTAAAAGAGGTACTTTGTGCTTAATTAATCAAAACAATGGATAATAATAAAGTATGTTTAAGAATTATATGGGAATATAATACTGACAGTTATTTTTTTAAGGTTTTTTAGGTAAAAGATACATACATAGATTGTAGTTGTTTAGGAATGTTTAGGATTTGTATTTGCTCAAGAATGTCAGATATTTTCAAGAACACACCTGGGTCAATGAAACTTCAGAAAAACAAATACTATTTTACAGCTACTCTGAAACTCCCTACCTCCAAATCCTTCTTTTTGTCATTGAAATAATTTTAGGTATATTTATTGATGTATAATTTACACATAGTAAAATATACCATTTTTAGGTGTATAGGTTAAATTTTGACAAAGATAAGCAGTTGTGTAGCCATCACCACAATCAAGCTACAAAAAGTTTTTGTCACCTGAAAAAATTTGGGGGGGTTTCTCTGTAGCCAGTCCCCTTCCTGCCCCATGTACTGTTAATTATTGATATATTGCCTGCCTTTACCATTTTGCCTTTCCATGAATGTCCTATAAATGGAATGATGCAGTACATAGCCTTGTGTGTCTGGACTCTTTCACACAGCATATGCTTTGCAGGTTCATCCATGTTGCTGTGTGCGCTCATGCTTCATTCATTGCTTTTGCCGAGTGGCTGTCCATTGTATGGAGATTCTATGACTTGTTTATCCACACAAATGCCCATGAGCATTTCAGTGTTTCCAGCTTTTGGTCGCTGTGGATAAAACTGCTATGAACTATGATGTCATTTTTTGGCATAAATACCTATTAATGTGGTATGTATATGTATAACTTTATATGAAAACTCCCAAACTATTTTCCAAAGTGTCTGCTCCTTGGTGCATTTCTACCAACATGTATGAGAGTTCTAGAAGTTCCACATCTTTGTCTGCACTGATGTTGTCAGTTCTTGTTGTTGCATAATTTTAGCCATTCAAGTAGATGTGTCTTGATATATCAATCATGGTTGTATTTGCATTCCCCTAATGACTAATAATGTCAGACATCTTTTCATGTGCATAAGAACCATTCATATCTCTTCTTTGGAGAACTCTTTCTTCAAATCTTTTGCCCTTCTAATAATGGGTTGGGGTTTTTCTTATCATTAAATGGTAAAACAAAATTAATGCATACATTTGGATATCTATCAGATATATTTTGCAAATAATTCCCCTCAGTCTGAGATTTTTCAGTTCCTTAAAGTGTATTTTGGAGAGTTTCTATTTTGATGAGGTTCAATTTTGTGTCATTTTTTTTCTTTTATGGCTTATGCTTTTTAGTGTTATATATAAGAAATCTTTGCCTTATCTCTGTCATGAAACCTTTTCTATGTATTTTTCTGTTAGTTTATAGGCTTTCTGTTTTGGCCTATGATCAGTTTTGAGGGGTGTGTGTGAGTGTGTGTGTGTGTGTGTGTGTGTGTGTGTTGCATATCGTGCCAGTGTTATTTGCGGAAGAGAAGTTTTTCTTCATTGGATTATTATGACACCCTCATTTAAGTTCACCCCACCATATGTGCATGGGTTTATTGCTGGACTCTATTGTGTTTCATGGATGAGTACCACAGTGCTAAAACCAAATTATGTTGATTACTGCAGCTTTGTAGTAAGCCTAGAAACTGGGTATTGTGAAATTTCCAATGTTGTCTTTCTTTTTTCCAACCATTTAGGTATTTTAAGCCCTTTGTTTTATGAATAAAATATAGGATCAGATTGTCAATTTTTACCAAAAAAAATTCCTGCTGGATTTCCATTTTGATGGCTTTGATTCTATATATCAAAGTATGAACAATTGACAGCTTATTGATATTGGGCCTTCCAGTCCATGTTCCTTAATTTCTTATCAGTGTTGTGTAGTTTTCTGCATACAAATCTTGCACATATTTTGTTAGGTTTATTCATGAGAACGTCGTGTTTTTTGATGATATTGAAAATTTTAAAATTCAGTTTCCAAATGCCTATTGCTAGTATGTTAAAAACACAGTTGATTTTTGTATGAAATAAGTTTTAAACATTTAATTAAAATATAAATATGGGAATAAATGATTGTTTTAAAACAAAATTTTTTATAAGGTTTCTTAGAAGCAACTGTCATGCTTTGAGGAAGAATAGGTTTACTAAAACATGTAACAGTTATAATGCCACTCAAACAAAAATACTTTTCATTTTAATCCAACTAGCGTTCTGTTAGAGCCTAAGAGTGGTGATAATATTGTAGAAAGCCTCTTCTCTGATCCTTAAATTGCTTTTTTATAAAATAAGGTAATTTTCCCCCTATAGTTTTGTGAGATTAAAGATTAAATGCAAAGCACTTGGCATGGCTTTTGATGTGTGGTCAGTGAAGGTCACTCTCCTTCGCCTCCCTTCCCTTGTTGAACGTTGTATTAGTTTCCAAGGTCTGCTGTAGCAAATCCCCACTAACTTGTTGACTTAAAACAATGGGAATCTATTCACTCCCAGCTCTGGAGGCCAGGGATCCAAAATCAAAGTGCCCAACGGTTGGTTCCTGTCAGAGGCTCTGAGGGAAAGTTCTGTCCCATGCCTTTTTCCCAGATCCTGGTGGCCCCCACAATCCTTGGCGCTCCTTAGCTTATAGCTACAGCACTCCAATACATGCTTCTGTCTTCCTATGGCCTTCCTCTCTGGGTCTCTGTGTCCCCAGTCTTCCTATCCTTTCTCTTATAAGGATACCCTAAATCTCTAATTACATCGGCAAAAGCCCTGTTTCTAAACAAGGCCACGTTTGTGGCTACCGGAGGTTAGAACTTGAACATATCTCCTGTACACTATTCGACCCAATGTAAATGGCCAGACAAAGATGTGTGCAAGTAGGGGCATGTCATATATGACACAAGTAAAGCATATAGGAAGGACACAACTTGGACATCTGATAGGTTTATATTTGTAGATCATCTTGCATGGATATGGATTATTCCATCCCTCTTTTCAGTCTACATTTATACATTTTTCTTGTTTGACAGACAGATTTTATCTAGGTAAAACTAACAATCAATTTTAGAGTAATAGGGGTTTTATTAATTTTATATCCATATTATATATTTATATTTAAACTTTGAGGAAGGGGTAGATATTCCGGTTCTGCTTATTGATTCTTGTTTTTTATCAGGTATGTTTAATTTAAAAGGCAAATAAAAGAAATTTAAATGAGAAATAGAAATTGGCCTTAGTGCTTTTATGTTTTCATTTTGTGTTCTTTACTCTCACATGAAGGGAGCATATCCAAATGAAGAGAGCAGAGTGGAGAAACACTATTTCTATGGCAACAGCCCCATTATGCTTGTGCTTCAGTAGTCGTTTCTGTAACCCACTGGAGCACTGTCGTTTGCACCTCTGAAGGACTCAGATTAAGGAAACAACCCATCAATATCTACTATGACACTTTATCGAAAATTCTGAAAAGGTTTCTCCAAGTAAAAAATCAAACTGATCACATTAATAGTGTATTTCGAGTGTATTTCAGATTTAAGAATAATAAAGTTCCAATTTATTTAACCCATCTCTTAATTCTTCAAATAGTTATTTTTTTTACTATTACTACTAAGAATTGATATTTACTACATGGCTTCAACTAAGTGTACAGACTAAGTAATACAGACACTGTATTACTATTTTAATATATTATTTCTATTTCTCATACAATACTAGAGTTAGACATATTATTAGTTTACAGATAAGGAAGCTAGAGCTCAAGAAATCAAGAGACTTTGTTTGTTTAGTCCTACAGCAAATATTTATTAACCCAGTGAATGCTAAATGCCAAACATACAGCAATGAATAAGAATGAGCTAAATACTGGTGGGTAGGATTTAAACCCACGTCTGTGTAACTTCAAGGTCTACATTCCTTCTGATAAATACCTACTGCTGAATCTTTCTGTGTGTGTGTGTACAATGTATATAAATGTTATTTATATATTAAATAATATGTTACATATGTTAATTTTATGTTAGTTTCTTTTAATAATCTTTTTTAATGAATCACTATTTTGTGTTACAGTGGAGTAGCACTTCCCTTTTCCTGTCAAAAAATTTGCTTTTCAACATATATGACAATTTCATAAAAGTCACTGGTAGTAACAGGTAGATTGTATTAAAATTTTTAAACTAAAATAACCTTTGATATGCCAAATACTATTTGTATAGTGTTTTCTAAGTGATAGCTATTATTGTTCTTAGTTTAAAGGTGAGAAATTGGGCTTAGCAATGTTAAGGTACTTGCTACGTCTGAGTACCTTGTCCTCCTCTTCCTTAAGACACATTTCTCTACCTGTGCCTTCTATATCATCTGCTCTCCAGGACTCGTACCTGGTACCACTTCTTTCTTCCTTGTCTGTCACCTTTACGGGTGACTTCTTTTTAGCATTTCAACTTACCCAGTATCTCCCATCTAATAACACATAAACATTCTTGCTTTGTTCTTCTATTCCCTCCAGCCAGCACTTGTTTTCCTCGCTCTGAAACTAAACATTTTGAAAACATTCTCTGCATTAGCTGTCATTACTTTCTCATCTGCTATGTATTCCTCACCATCTTTTTTTTGCTCCCTTTTTACTCAGAGTGCCTTCCCCTAAAAGACTATGCCAATATGACGTTACCTATAATACCTCATTGCCCATGTGTTTATTTTCATTCAGTATGATTAAACAAGGTTTCTTACCCATTTCTCATAACTGTTTTTGTGTTGCCTTCTCAAGACTTTTGCCTAGTTTCTTGTTATGGTTATCCCATTTTTTTTTTAATTATCATGTCTAATGGGCAAAATATATTATTTCATCACTCTTGGGCCAACATTGGGTAAAATTAAGAAGTTAAAACACTCACTGGTAAAGATCAACAGTGTGTGTGGGTGAGAACACTGAACAACCAAACTGTGAAAATTCCTGTTCAAAGATGTAGCTGTCATTTTAGCAGAATGTTATTTCCCAGAAGCATAATGCTTTCTTCCTCCTTTCCAGCAATCCTTCCCCCATAGTCAAAATCTAGCTATGGGGAAAACACGTAGTCCACATAGGGCGGTGTTTGCCACTGCAGTATCTGAAGTGCTTGATGTTGTGTCGGACGAGGCACATGGTGGGCCTCGAGACAGTTGATCTTGTGAAAAGTCTCCTGCCTCCTTTCTCGCTGGCCTCTTTTGCTTCTTCTATAATTCACAAACCTTCCGCCTTCATAAATGTCTCTGTTCTGCCTCTTGCTGCACTGTAAATCTCTTTTATCTCTAGTATGTGGCAAAGTACCATCATAACCAAGACTGCCCTGCCGTTTGGAACCCTCAGGAGATTGGGACGTTATTCCATCCAGCTTTATAGGTTCATCAAATTTTGCACTGCACCCTTGTTGTTTTGTGTCTCGGCATCATAGTCGGGTTGATTTCTCTGAATTACAGAAGTGTTTATAAAACCCTGTTCTGTTGAATATTTGTGCTTGTTGCCCAGTGACTTCTATCACACAGGACGCTCTAAATAGCTGATTTGGCCCTCGAAAGTTTATTTTTATGTGGATGCAAGTTGGTTTTCATAAATGATTGCTGTTACATTAAAGAAAATATATAATTTATCTTCAATTTATAGATACTTCAGCTTCTTAACACATTTTCATAGGGACAGTCTACAGGTCTGGATCATTTTTGTAATAAGCTAATTATGTTACAGAAGCTCTTTGGGCAGCTATCAATTTCTGCAGGAATGAATTGCCATCTCACTTAAATTAAGTGAGCAAATAAAATGACCGCAATATTTAAAATACACATTTATAAAAGACAGGCACAAGCAAAGATTTAAATTTCGGTTATTTTGCATAATGTTTTTGTCCAAATACAAGAGAGAGCAAAATGATGTCTCCTTGGAGAAAAATTTATACATTGTAAATGGTCTCTCAGCTTCTTAGCATTCTTTCTGAAAACTCCAGCAATATAAAAAGGACCTATCTTTTTTCCTCTAGGGCATCATGGCAAAATCAAGTTAGATTGCTATTCTAATTCAGTTCGATTGACTGAGGTTCTTACAAGGAGTTCAGCATTTCAGTTTCATAATAAGAATGTATTTGTTCAATTAAATCATAAGAATATAAATCAAATAATAGGAAAAGTATGACTTAAGATCACAGCATGGAAAACCACAGTTAAGACCAATATTCTAGTTCATAAATTATTTTACCGTGTCCCTGAGAATAAATAAAAACAGAAATTCAGTTCTAGATGTAGTTAGAAGAAAGATCCCAGAAGATGGAGAAGCAGATTCAAAAAGGAGGGAGGAAGAGCTTCGCTGACCTTTCCTAGAGCCTATTCGGGATATTTCATACCGGTGCAACCTATTCCACCAGCCCTAGGTGCATTGGGCTACCAGGTTAGAAGCAGGTTCGTGATAACTTTGAGAATCAATGTAACTGAAACTTAGAGAAACTGAGAGAGAAACAATGCCCTCTTTTCATGCCAATGGTATTGCATTAGCCCTGGTTGGACAGCAAAGGACAAGTAAACACTGAGAAAAACCACATAGCCTCTTTGATTCCTACTGCAATTCAGGCAGCAGACATTTTCTGACATTTTCTGAGCACCTTCTACATCCCAGCTAGGGGATTCCAAAGCTTCCAACTCATCAGTGATTAGTGAGTGTTTATTATATCTCATTAGTAAAAATCTAAATGTCACTAAGCAGTAAAGAAAGGACTTTCTAACAGTAACATTTCCCATTTTGTGAGTGATTCCTGGTAGTAAAATTAATAAAATAAGCTCTTCTTTTACTCTTCTTAAGAGCTGTATTAATCAGGATAGACTAGGCTTTGCTGAATTTCTGTTGGGTTCTCCTTACTGTTGTCTCTCAGAAACGGGAGGAAGGTCCACGCTATGCTTTGACATTAACATTGATATTCAAAAGCGCACAAACTCCATACTTGGGCTTTTTATTCAGAATTAAGAAGGAAAGAGGTAGTGATTCACGCTTCAAGGTGGGTGAGCCTGAGTGAATGAAACCAGACACCAAAGTTCACATATTGTATGAGTCTGTTTAAATGAATATCCAGAACACATAAGCCCATGGAGAGGAAACACAGCTTAGTGGTTGCCAGAGGTTGGTCGGGGTGGGAAGGCAAAGCAACTGCTTGCTACGTACAGGGCTTCCTTTTGGAGTGATGAAAATGTTTTGAAACTAGATAGATTTGGTGGTTGCACCGCATTGTGACTGTATTAATTGCCAGTGAATTGTCAAAAGTTAATTTTATGTTATGTGAGTTTCACCTCAAAAAATGTACCAAAATGTTTCATTGTTTTTGAGAAGTCAGAAAAAGGCACATTGGTTATTTGTGTGTTCTTACTATTCTTGATTACATTCTGTAGATGAAACAGTAGCATATATATAATATCTGACAGGCATTTTTATTCAATAAATGCCCATAATAAACCTATTTGAGAACTGTGTAAATACTGATTTTTTTTTTTTAGGAATTACCATTCTACTACTTAAGATTTTTCACTTAGAAATTTCCCCATCTGTCTGAGTTACCTCCCTGTGAAATTAATTGCCTGCCTTGAATTTTACATCTTCCCAGGGAGCTCTGTATTTTCTTCTCCTCAAGTTATTACTGTGGTGTTGGAAGTTTGCACGTGGGGTAACTCCCCCCGTAGAATCCTTTGAAAAGCTGTTCACATGCTGGCTTCCCTTGCACACCATTTAGGAAGGTGTCAGCTAGAAAGGTCACTACCAGCAACGCCTGCAGCACCCCACTGATCACTCAAGTAGAATTTGATATATTGCCCTTAATAATTGTCCTGTCCTTGTCAACTAATTCTCGGTTCATGTTGAGGGCCTTATGGTCAATACAATTAAAATTAAATTTTGCTCTTCCATGGTAGTGAGACGTTATCTAATACTGTACTGGCGATACACGAGCACCAAATTTTCTTTGCTATTATCAGGCGCTAGTGCTGGCAGCACTTCCATTTAATTATTGTGATAGTTAATGACCATGGTTTCCATAATAATGAGGGCTGATTTTTCACTTCAGGATTACCCCATGCTAGCTCTTTCTTTTCCTGGCTGTAATCTGTGGACTGTTTCACTGCTCATTAGTGCCTTTAAAGCATAAAGAAATAACAAGGGCAAACTCAACTTCTGTGCATTTTACATGGTTAGCCACCTCTTTTCAGTCTAGGAGTGAGCATAAGAATTGATAACTGTAAATTCAATGGATGTACCCTTTATCCCTCCGTGTAAGGTAGCTTCCCCTGACATCAACGCCTAAAGTTACAGTTAGAGCCTTAGACTTGGGAGGAAGCTTGGTGTGACCTGCTGTCCATTGTTTGTCCCTGGAGGTGGGCACTGCTGGAGACTGGGAGGAAGAACCATTTGTCTGTCAGGATCATTCCATACACTGAAAAACATGGAGCACCCCCAGACCTGGAGCTCTAAATGCCAGTGGTCCCCAGGACAACCCAGAGTACCCCACGCATTTCTAGATGCCACCAAGAGGTGCAGATCTACAGCCTCCTCACTTTACTTGCACAAACAGAGGCCCAGAGAGGTGTGCTTGAAGGCACCTTGCTCAGTAAGTGGCAAAATTGGTGCTAGAACCAAAATATTCACTCTCCTTGTCCACTTTCTAGCATAGCTAGTTTCATGTGAAATATTTAAGCTTGAATCTTAAATGGACCCCCCAGTACTGGTCTGAAATTCAATTACCTTTCCTACTTAATTTACTGGCTTATACTCTAAAGCGTCTTTTTTTTATACCTTCTCTTTACTCCCCAATTCTTCAACACTCCCTGTCTTCGTCTCCCTCGAAGCTGGTGCTTCTGCTTCTTATTTCACTATGAAACTGGAAGGTAGAGGAAATCTCGCTCATCTTCGCATCAGGTCTGCCAGTCTACCTGCCTTTAAACCCATGCACTCTGCCAGCCTTGCTGTTACAGGCAATGGACCCTTCCTAAGGCCCAATTCTTCCCTCGTATGCAAGACTGTGCCTCTTCAGTGACCCTTGTTCTCCCTTGTTTCTTCAGTCCCTCCTTCCCACTGGCTCATTCTCATCAACATATGAACATACTGAGCTCCCTGCTTTCATAGTAAAAGCAATGCCCCTTCCTTCATCTGCTATAGTGTTTCTCCACTTCCCTGAAAGTATCCTTTCCGGAGAGAGGTGGTAGTACTTGATTTTTCTACCTCTTTCACTCCAGTCAACTCCTCAACTCCTCAGACTAAGCTCTTGTTCCCACGCCACCTACATGTCAAAGTACCAACAACCTCCACCTTGCAAATCCGGTTATGACTGACTTCTCAGCACTCTTCCTAACTCCCAGTGGTACTGGACACAGTGTCCACACAGTTCTTCCGGAAACCTTTGCGTCATCTGACTTCTTAGACATGGTTTTGTTTTTGTTTCTATTTCCCTCATATCTCATTGGTTACTCTTTTTGAGACTCCTTCGCTGAACCCTCCTCTGTTTAGCCTGTAGATACTGTACTTTTTAAGGGCCCATCCTCAGCCCTTCCAGTTTTATCAAAACAACTAGAGAAAACTTTAAAAAATAAATCAAATGTCTCTCCCTTCCTAAAACCCTTTCAATGGCTTCTTATGACACTTAGAATGAAATCCAAGGCCTTTATTTATAACTGCAAGACCTTGCATGATCTCACCCTTCTAGATCACCCCTTCACTCCACCCCAAGCACTGACCTTCTTACTCTCCCTTGACACTTCTAGTCTAGTCTGCTGTGCCTCGGAGTCTTTTGCTCAGGCCGTTCCTTCTGAAATGCTCTCTGCCCAGATCTTCTCAGGAGTTCCTCTCTCACCATCCAGGTTTCTCCTCAAATACCATCTCCTCTGAGAGAATCCCTTGTATATTTAAAGTAGTATCTCTCGTCTCCCATCATTTTCTATTTCCTTATAGTCTTTGCTCATCCATAAGACGTATCTCTACTTGACATCAGATGGCTATTTATTTGCTGTTAGTGAGAGGTATTATGATAGAATGATTAAGCACATAAACTCCGGATCCCAAATTGCTGGATGCAGCCACTTACTTGCTCCGGGACCTTGGACTACTTACTGAAGATTTCTGTTCCTCAGTGTCTCAACCTTTGAACTGGGGACATTGTTTAATTCTGATATGTTGCTTTACAGATAAAATGAGTTAAAATGTATAAAATGCTTAGAATAAATGACTCACCTGGTAATTGCTATGTAAATGATTAGATAGTATCGTTATTATTTTTTTTCATTGTTTGAAATTTCCACTGGAAAATAAACTTCAAGAGGACAACTACTTAAACATTCTTGTGTACCATTCTTTTTCTAACTCCTGAAGCAATAACAGTGCCTGGTGCATTGTTGGCTCTGAAAATGTAGTTATAATGAACAAATGAGTAATTGTCACTAATTAGACTTATGCCTCAGCGTACTTTCAAATTATATTTGTGTGGCTTTAAAACATTAACTTTGAGAATAGCCTTTATCGGTAAAAAAGTTTGACTTAGAATACTTATAAAACAAGACACTGTGCCTACTTTCAGTAGGGTTTGGGGCGCCTTCAGAATAGGCTGGCTGTGCTAAGACCCTTGCACTTACATTGGCCCCGTGGAGAGAACCAGAAGGTACAAAATGTTTATAGTGAATTAGGAGACAGAACAGTGGAAAGTTAAAAGGCCTAGCTTTGTTCATTTGAGGGAAAATATAGCAGAAAAATGAAAGAATGACAATTAGAATTGGGGTTCTACTGTTTAACTTTACCTGTTCATTCTTATGATTGTTGCATGTTATTGAAAAATGTATCCCTTTACATTTTCTATTTATAGTTATATGTTTATTTCTACCTAATTGGCCAGATTCCTCTGGGTCAGTATGTTACCTGCAAAATGAAGACAAGTTATCCTAGGAATATTGCTTTTGAATGCCTATAATTTTAGAGTATCAAATTATTAAAATATGGCCAAATATAATATTAAAATGTTTCTATAAAAATATAGGTTTTTATTGATGAGATATTGCACATAGTGTCCTGGAATCTCTGTAGTTTTCAAAAAAATGTTTATTTATTTGTATCTTGGTAGAGAGAAATAACTTAGGTACTTAGTATCGAATATATAGCAGATTTACATTAGCAATATGTTAGAATTATTTTGACCAACTATAAATGAACATAATGCATTTAATCTGACCAATCAGCTTCACCAGTCCTTCACAGTATCTCAAGGGAAGGATCCTGACTCACTAACCCATTCGCTGAACTTTCTGTAAGACTTAAACACCCATTTAGTTGGCTGTCAAGCTCTTAGACCTTCGCAAAACTATGGAAAGTTATAGTGCAAATGAAAATTTGAAACTTCCCCATGTGCCTTTATAGCACTTAACTATAACTTGAAATATGTTTGGAATGTTTTCAAAAGGAGAAAAAATTTTAAAGTATATTCTCATTGTTAGAATTTTTGCTAAATCACTCAAAGTAAAAAAAGAAATTTAACCTGAATCACTGAGAACAGTTGGATAGCACGGAAATGGTTTTGCATTTTTTTCACAAAACTTAAACCAATTTCTTAATTATTGAACACCGATAAAAAGAACAAGCACAATTTTAGTTTCTTGTGTTAATGAAGACACTTTCAGACCAGACTTAAAAGTCATTATAAATGAAGCTCTGAGTGGAGGCCTTGCCATATGGGGACATAAACTTCTATAGCTTATGGCATATCAATGAGATTGTTTTCTGTCAATCCTTGCTTTGGAGAACAAGTGATGACAGTTGGCAGTGTTTGAGCAGAGAATACCTTTGTTTCTGTTTTATTCTAACTGCCCATCTGTTGCTTTAACTTTATGCAATTATTTCTGATAGAATGAAACTCATAGCACTGGCTCCAGTGTATTTATGTAAAAGTTTCTTAATATCATTTAATTATAAATTCTTAATGAAATAGTCCAGAAGTGAAGTTGTTATTAAACAGTGAATTGACAAACTGGCTCAACTGATAACCAAAGTTGCCTTGCATATGTTTCTGATTATCTCTGTGCTGCCATTCCCTGATTCAATGAAAGCTAACCCATCACAGGTTTTACTGTCCTTCTAGTGGCAAAGGCAAAGCTCTCATTTTGACATTTTGCTTTCTGTCAAAATATGTAGCACACTGGACATAGTGGCTGTCTTATTTTTCCTTAGAACCTTATCAGGCGTCTGCTTCCATTATAATCTGGTTATATATCCTTCTCCTTCCCTCCCGGCCCCATGATTCTGTACAGCTTTCCACTGAAGATTCATGGGACCTCCATGTTTCTTTGAATCCTCAACCTTCTACTCAGCAAAGCTGCTTCTTCTGGGCATCATCTGCAGCCAATCACCACAGCTATCAAAAACCTCTCCCCATCATGCAGTCCTACCTTACATTCTTTTTATTGCACCTTGACCTTTGGATAGCTCCATGATGACATAAAATAAATGTGAAGGTAACATCATTAATTATTTGTGCTTTTCTGAAGTTTCTGCCCCTTTGTTAAAAATTCTCTTAAAATCTCAAAACCTGGGATTTACTTTGAGATTTAAAGTCAGTCTATCACTATCCTTACAATATGTGTAAAAGTGGTAAAATTTTTTTATCAATTTTCAGGATAATCCAAGTTCACAGATAATTGAAATATTTATTTTTAGTACTCTGTGAGCCCATTCTCTAATGTCAATTTCTAGTCCATTTTTATGTGTGTGTGTGTGTGTGTGTATACATCTATATATGTATATATATATATACACATGCATATATATATTCCACTTTCAAGGAGTCTTAAAAATTAAAGCAATTTCATTAAACTCAGTTATACTGTGGATTTTCTGGAAAAAATTATAAGGTTCTTCATTATTTTAGCATTTCTTTTATGTGGGTACCCACGGCACATCTATGTGCTTTAAATTAAAAATTTACATATAGATTAGTTTTCTTACAATTTTTTAATGATTAACCTTCCATCCTAGAAATATTTGATGAATGAGTTTAAATGAGGCTTTTTCTCCTATACAAAATAGGATATTCTACTTCCAACATTGCGACATACATTGATGACATGAATCATTGATCATTCAGGCCTATTTACAGCATGTTTGGAGGTGCCCACAGCATATCCATGTTTCAAATTAAAAATTCACTTTTCCAGGGTGAGACGTTCATTGCCCAGGACACACATAAAGACCACCACTCAGAGTGCAGATAAAGATTACTGCCCAGGACACAGAAGAAAGAATGCTGCAGCTTTTTATCTGATTAACTTTTTCCCTGAATTCCAATCTCCTTACCTACACTTTTCTTCTCCTTATAAAAAGAGTTGGTTTAAAATGGAATTTAAGATGGTCCATTAGGATACAAACCTGCTGTCTTCTCAGATCGCCGGCTATCTTAATAAAACATCCATAAAAATAAAAAAAAATCACTTCTAACACTTACAGGTTTGACCAAATGTTCTGTTTGCCTGGACTGATGAAGTTGTCAGGACAGTGGGCTATCCGTTTTGAAACCAGGACAGTCCCGGGCAAACTAGGATGATTTGACCACTGCAAATACTATTTAAATCACCCTAGAAATGGAACAGTTGACAGCTTTACCAGATTAAAAGTAGGCTAAGAGTTTATTTCTTGGATCACTTACATTCAGATCTATACATGTTAACTCAGGACATATTTGTTCTAGTTCTACAAAGATAATCTTACTATCTAGATATGATTTCATTTTACCTCACATATTTTTACATAAAAACTAAGTTAAATAAAAAGTTACTCTTTTATTATGTCAGCTTCTTAAGGTAGAACTTTGTCCATTTATTCATTCACATGATCTCATTTATTAAGCAGGTATAATTGGCCTCAAATAAAATGGTAAAGACCGAAGATATAATGGACCAGATTATGATCAGTGCAGAAAATCTCAGCACTTATTAGATTTTTGTTAGTAATTTTGGACCCCATTCTAGATTTTCCAAACACCCAAATATTTATATAATTGCCATCTGGTTGGTATTTTATGTTCATGAGAACCCCTGTTCTTTTTTTCCCTGGACTTCGAGTATATAACAAATATTCCATCAAATTGACTCATCCAGTGGTGAATTTCTTCTGCCTGTATTGCTGGTCGTTCATCCATAGTGTAGACCCCAAACCCTTTCCATTAACTTTGTAAGGGAAGCATTTGTTTACAACTGCTGAACCATGCACCAAGATTAAGCCCATAATAGGAAACAACTTGAGCCCAGTGTCACTATGTCAAGGCAGAAACAGACCACAAACATGACCTTCAAGTTTAACTTGAGAACATGCCATATTGCTAACTCTGATTTGGTTAGTTGCATCATCTCAAAGTCACCTTGAATGACTCATCTTTGAGAAGATGACAGATTCTCCTAGATTCCCAACGGCAGCTCAAAGAGCCAGGTGAGCCCCAGAAAATCATTGCTGTACTGCAGAAATCCACCACTTGAAACAGTGCCTGACATACTGTAGGTGCTCGATGAACTTTTGTCCGATGGATCAGGCAGTGTAGTGTCGTAGTTAGCATCTCAAATGGGAAGCTAGAGTTCATTTGAACCCTGAACTCTTATTTTATAGCATTTCATGATTCGGCACCAAAGTCAATATTTCTGAGTTGTTTACTATGTATTTTTTCAAGTTCCTCTAATTTGACTTTTAAGTTGTTTAAGGCAAACACAGTAACTTACATTTCGTTGTCTCTCTGAATGACATGATGCAATTATAAGACTCTTGAAAAAAGCATATTGAATTTTTATTGGCATGGAACAATGCAAAACATTGATACTTTCTGACTGGTAGACTAATTGAATCCCTAGACATGAGTTTGGAAGACTATGTGAATTAATTTTAAATTAATTTTCTTCTGCATCTGAAGGCATCCTTTGTAGTAAAGTGTGATTGATGTTATAGGGTAAAGATTTGATAGATGTGATTATTTTACTTAGAATCTTCTTATGTTGTTCATCATCTAATTTATTTATAAATAACATCAATATATCAATTAATAGAAAGAAAATATATACTTCACTTTCATCTGGAGCAGGCCCATGTTGCCTCCTATGAACTTTAACATAGGAAGAAATTATCTGGTGATCATTCAAATGATATTCTTAAAATAAGCCTTATTGCTTAGAAATATAGAATACCCGGATTCATAAATGCCTTTCTCAAAAAGAGACAGCAAGAGAAAGTAATCATCGGAACACATTTAGTAGTAATAAGAAAGATAGCCACCCACCCCCGGTGTGCCCATCTCAACAGCCTGTTCAATTGATTGTGTGAGAAAGACACAGAAATCCCAGCAGGGCTGCAAATCCCAATCTTCTGATAAGGGACCCTTAGAAATTTTGAGATTCTAACAGAGGGGCCCAGACATGCAAACGAATTAGAGTTCAAAAACAAGTTTGACTCAGGCTCTCATGTGAAAATATTTTTCGTTTTTAGATAATTGCCCATGATGAATAAAGTATTGTGGAATGGTAGGTAGTCTTTAATCTCAGCCCAGTCCCCACTCACTTTATAAAACAGCACTTAAACCAAGAGCGTTAGCTAAAAGCAACCCATATTTCTAGGCTCCCCCCACCCCACCCCATCTTCCTCTCCTTATTTATACTGTTGTTCCTCTTCTCCGGTTTTGCAGGCTACTGTTAACATCAGAGAATGTTAACATTGAGTAATATCTTCACCCACAATGTCCTGGTATGAATCGCATATTACTCCCCAATTATTTACTCAAGTGTTTCTCTGTGGAATGTTGGATGTCAGCAAACGGCAGTGTTCTCTTTAAAAGGCAACATTTTGTCCCTGCAGTGAAGATGAATTCATCTATGCAGACATTCATTTGTCTTTTTCTTTTGGGAGGAGTGGATTATCCCCTAGAAAAAGATCAATTTTATGACCCCATAATTTAAGAAAGAAGATCAGATGCTCTACTAATCTCAAACATCAGTCTTCTGGTTTAACTGAAGCAGGATACATTAATGTAGTTTTGAAATACATGCTTATCAACGATAGTGACTTTCTTTAAGGTAAAGTAGGTGTTTACGTGGGCATTAGGTGAAACCAAGGATTTAATGGATTTTTTAAATGGTTCATTATTTTAAACATGTTAGGCCTATTTCATCCTGTGGCTTACTTTATTTTGATTTCTAATGGGAGAAAGGTAAAGACTTGTTCATCATTTTCTAGATAGTTAATTTCTGATAGCAGATGCTTATGAATTGTATATTAGCCACCTAAATTTTAAGAGGAGAGTATGTTTCTTTGATTTTTTCCAGCATCAGTAATGGTCATTTTTAGACATATTGAAAGTACTGGCTTATTATTTTAAAAATAACATCCAAATTAAAATGTATTCCTTCATTGACACATATCACTGATGTCACGTCCACACTTTTTTTTCCTTAGCTAATTACTAGATTTTCTCTTACCTCTATCAGGTTGTAACCACCTTTAGGCCCAGAACTGGAACTTACACACTTCATTTTTGTTTCTAAAAACCTAGCTTAGTGCTTATTTCATGGGTGCTCAATAAGGAATTGTTGAGTGTATTCTGATTACTACTGTCCATTGTCATTTTTGCTGGTAGTGTCTTGGTAGTTTCCATAGAAATAAAATTTTGTAACAATTTTGTACCAGTCTCTAGAATTAAAATGTGTCTAATATAGAAGGTTACAAAATGAAAAGAAATTGGCATTTGAAATCAGAAATACTTGAATTGAGCAACCTGGTATGTCAGTCAGTATTTTCAAATTATGAGTCAGGATACCTTGGTGGGGCCTAAGTGGGACATGACTATAATTTGTAAATAATAAAGTACTATTTTTCAAAGAAATATACTGAGAAAGGATAAAACATTTTCTATTTTATATTTTTGTTTCAGAGATAGACCAATGTGTGTGTGTGTACATGTGTGTGTTTGATGTGAAGCTGAGTCGCAATCTAAAATGTAGGCTGTTGTAAAAAAGTTTAAAAAACACTAAGCTAGCGGACATTTCAATGTTTCATAATAACTCTGAGCCTTGATTTCCCTTCTATAAAATGTGGCTACTGATAACTATTTTGAAGGTCTATTCTGAGGATCAATGGTACTAATATACGTAAAGTATATTTATAGCATATGAGCCCAGTAGAAGATGCTAAGGAGTTTGCATATATTTTTATCCGTGCATTTATCAAATCAATTCCCATTAATTTATAAGCATTTAAAAATTGCTTATTCCTGACTTTGAATTTCTTCCTTCATTTTGTTAATTGCATTTGTCCTGAGTACTTAATTAGAAGTACAATTGGAAAAGATATTTCCATTGGTCATTTTTAGCAGTTCTTCTGACTGTTAGCCTTGATGCAAATGTAGGCAAGGCAGGGAAACATGAGCAGAGAGAACCTGTAAGGGAGAAGAAAATTGGGAGGTGAACTGACGACAGCTGCATGGGAAAAAATGACTCTTCGGGAAGACGACTAATCTCACCCAGAAGCAGATCGAGAAAGGGATAAGAAGGGATGTGGTGACTGTAGAGGAAGTTTGTTTTGTTTTCTGTAGCTTCTGAGAATGTTTTGAGTGGCTTTAGATCTTTCTAAGAAAACGGAAAACTGACAAGATACTGTATATCATAATGTAATCTTTGTACCTAAGAATGGCTCTCCCCTGAAACAGTTAGTAGATGAGAAGTCTGAGCCACATAGTGTGTGACCTGGTTTGCCTAAATGATAGCTGAAACCAGAACACGCATTTCTCGACTTTGAATCCACTAGGCTTTCTCATAACAGCCTTGATGGATTATTGTCCTGAAACATTTTCCCGGAGCCCGACGGCCTCAGGCAGCTGAACCATTTCTCTCACGTGTTTTAGCCATTGACTGTAACTAAGGCTAGGACCTTGCCTTTCCCACTGTCATTGGAGAGTAGCTTTGTCAGATGGATCATAGAGCTGAACGAAGCCTTAGAGATCTTCTCATTTAGAAGTTTTCAAATGTTATTTTAACAGTGAAAACGATTTCTTCAAACGAGGTTTATGTGGTAGTTTAATTTATATAGCAGATTTTTTTTTTTAAAGATTATCTCTTTGAAATTAGAATTAAGGGACCTGGAGCATTGCCTGCCCCTGTCTCCCACTCCCACCACAATTATACCACTAGGCTCCCAAGAAGGGCCATAATTTTAAAAATCTATTTGATTGTCTTAGTTTCATAACCAGGATTTCTTTGAATTTAGGGGAAAGAGAAAATTATTTTAGGCTATCCTAGAAGAAAAATCTACTCTCTCAAATGCGGCACAAATAGCCTTGAGGAGTGGACTGCAGTGAGTGCGGCTCCGGAGGAGTCCAGGGAAGTTGCAAACTATGAGGAAATAGGCCCTTTTGCTGTCCAAAGCAGACGTTTATAAGTGTTAATCGCCTCGAGAGTGTAATTGACCTGCTATTTCTAAACCCTTTCCCAAAGAAAACAAAATCTGTGAAAATAGACATATTTCTCTGAATATAAATAATTGCTGGTGCTGATTTGAAATACTTTTGTGTAGATGCCTTACGGGGTCTGCAGCAATGGTTTCTTTCAGCAAATTCTGCAAAGTAGCAACTGGTTTGAACCAGCTGCCCTGTAATCTCATAGCAGAGTGTCTCTAAAGGAAGAGGGTGCTTTTTCTTTTACTGATTTTTGCAGATCAGTTGGAGGCTCCACAGCCTCCCCAGGAGGCGGTTCAGCGATCTGTGGTGAGGGAAAAGAAGGCAAGGCCAATGCAGGGCGTGAAAGCAGGCAACCACGAATTACAGAGTTACAGATCTGCAAACTTGATCCCAAAGCCAGGCTTAGTTGTTACTGATGTTTTTAATGGTTACATTGCCAGTGAGCGTATGGCTTATAATTTCCCAGAACCTAGATTCCCTCAAGTTGGTGTCTTATTCATGACCTGTGTCAATGCTTTTTTCGACCTGAACCAGTGACAGAATGTTTAATAGTGTCTGCTACTCCCTTGTCTGAAGACTCTTCTGGCCCAATACCATTTACCAGCTTAGCACACAGGGGTAACTCTCCCTCGGGAAGAAAGGGAGTCTGCGTGCCAGTGGTGCCAATCACCAGCACGTTTTTCTTCAAGTCGATGGAACACTGGTGTCTCCTAAGCATATCTAGCCCTAGAACTATGTCCATGGGCTGCTCCTCAAGGATAGAGAAAGAGCATTGTAAGAAATCACCTTCGATTTGAATCTGAGCGAGATGAACTCGGCCAATGATTCTCTGTGTGCCCACTCCTTTAGCAATCCCAGCCCACCTTCGGTCCAGCAGCCGTATTATATTACATCTCTCAGCACAGGCTTGGCTCATAATAGTCATCTGAGCACCTGAGTCAACAAAAGCCTTCAAAGGATGTCCATTCACTTTGCAGTTGATATAGAGCATGGCCACTTGTCCGAAACTCTCTGGAGCCAGTTCTATTGCTATATTCATGTTTTCCTCGATGTTTTGCTGCTGGATTTCTTCTTCTATTTTGGCCTGAGCTTCCAAATCAAATGGGTCAGCACAGTAGAGGTGAAGCCTCTCTTGCTCTTTCAGGTCCCTTTCCCTTTGCTGGTCCATCAGGACCTGAGAAAATGTCTCAAGGTTTCCGCTGAGCAGGGCTCCCGCCAACGTGGGATTGCGCTCCTTCAGCAAGGACAGATCATGGGGATTGGAGAGGAGCATGCTTCGAATCAAGGCAGGGCTGCCCAGACCTTGAGCAGGTATCATCTTCTCTCCAGAGTCTAGGCCATGGGACTGCTGGGCTGAATGTGCACGCCGCTGCTGCTGGTGGCAGCTGGATGTCCCCGGCACAGCAGTCCCAGTGAGATCTGCACCGGGCGGGCTTGAGGTCCGTCCCGAAGGCTGAGGTCCCACATTCTCCTTCTGAAGTAAAACGACCACATCTCCGTCTTTGAGGCCGTAGGAGCCCAGGGAAGAGTGGTCGTCAGCGAGGAGCCTCTCCATGTAGAAAATCTGGATCTCTTCAGCGGGAATGCCAGACTCGAGCTCACATAGGACTCGGAAATTACGGAGCTCAAAGTCAGGGGTGACCTGGAGGGGGAAAGTTACCTCGGAGAGGTCCCTTTGAACACAGTACACAATGACCAGCATGGCATGGGCCCAGGGGTGCCATGTGAGCAGAGGGCAACGATTGTTCACTGGCTGACTGGAGCTGGTCTCCGTTGGCGGGTCAGCAGCTCCTCAGACTGGGTGCCTTGGTTTTAGGTTCATTCACCCCTCCTAGAGGCTCAGTCACTCACCAGTCTGGGCACTGCCTACCAGCCTCGGTGCCCACCGCCTGGCCCCATGGAACCTGGAGGTAACATGTTATGTTCCAAAGTTCGTTTGTACGTGTGCTGTTCGGAACTGAGAATGTCCATTCCCATAGAAACAAAGTTACTTAAGCCTGTTATGTTCTGGGGCCAGCCCGTTCAAAGCCTGTTAGACCCCAGGATAGGAAAAAGATTTCAACTCTTCCTAAACATCATCAGTGTATTCTACGTATCTATGAGTCTGCTTCTGTTTGTTTGTTTATATATTGTATTCTTTAGATCTCACATATAAATGAAATCTTAAGGTATTTGTCTTTCTCTGACTGCCTTATTTCACTGAGCAGAATATCCTCTAGGTCCATCCATGCTGTCGTAAATGATAAAATTTCATTCTTTTTAATGGCTAAGTAATATTTCACTGTGTATATGTACGAGTACTTTTTTATCCACTTGTCTATTGATGGGAAATTGTAAAGAACACTACAATGAACATAGGGGTACATCTATTTCGAACTGGTGTTTTGGGTTTCTTCAGATATATGATTGCTACATCATAAGGCAGTCCCATTTTTAAATTTTTGTGGAACCTCAGTACTGTTTTTCTTAGTGGCTGTACCAGTGTGCATTCCCACCAATACTACAGGAGGGTTCCCTTTTGGATGAAAGCATTTTTATAGAATAGAGGCTTTTTGGCAAAGCAAGAATTCAGGGTTCACACCCAAGGAAACTAAGTTTATATATATATAAATAGTTATATATAGTTATATATATATAGTTATATATATAAATATAATATAATATATAATATATAATATAAATATATAGCTATATATATAAATATAGTTATATATATAAATATATATAACCATTGCCTTTCTTGATACCGAACATAATGCAATGTGTTTTATCACCTTGCTGTAATTCTTTACTTTTGGTAGCATTTTGTACTTGTGTGCTTTTTACTAATTTACTCTTTACTGAGAACATACAAAAGAAACCAGAGACCCTCATGTTTGGCCACTTAACTGTCATCATTTCATAGATCACATGATGTCAGGATTGGCAAAGACCCTTTGGATGCTCTAGTTCAGCCACCACCTAGGCCTTAAACCTCTGTTGCAAAGTCACCTGGAAATTGAAAAGATAAACACAGCCTTCTGGGGATGCTTAGTAATTCTATTTCTATATCATTTGATTCTTTCATTTCACTCAGCACTAGGAGGGTAGGGGGGCAAAAGTAGGTTTACAGTTTTTGGTATGAAAAGTGATGCAATAATTAACAAATAATACAAGAATAAAGTCTGCTTTGTGTACTTACAACCATAAAAAAAGAATTCTCTTACCTCAAAATTTTAATTAAAAACCTCTTCTGGTTAGGTAATAAACTCATATAATCTTCTGATTATATAATAAACAGAGACTGCTAAAAATACAATATTCTTATACCATAAGTCCATTATTTCACAGACCCCTGAGAGATAGGCATTCTGAATTATCTAGATGTACTAATCTAGATAGCTGAAGGTTATAGCAACTTTTCTTGAGTTGCTTTTTGTAAAGTCATTCCCTTACTTTCTTCCTTGGTAAGTACAATATAGGAGCATAATTGAGTCTTTCTTTGATAAGTGAGACTGATGCAAACTCTCAGGGCTATCACTCAGAAAATCAATTCTCATTGGATAGCCTAAATACCGAGAAAATAGGAAAGATGACACTGATTTCATACTGGCCAAATAAATAACCCCAAAGTTATTTTTTGGGATAAATCCACAATAATACCTTTTCTAATTTGTCTCTTTATAAAAACTTATTGCAGCAAAAAATCCAGGTAATTTATGATTCCACTTAGTACAACACTTGATATTTAAAGTACTGTCCCTTGCTTTGCAGAGCAAAATAAATGCCTTCTCTTAAAAAAAAAAAAAAAGAACAGCTGCATAACTGTCTTTATGTAACATATACAATAATTAAATAAATGCCTTTTAAGACAATAAAGAGTAGCTGCATAGATGTCTTTATGTAGCATATACAATAATGAAAAATGTTAAGCAAGTATATTAGTTTGCTGTGTTTGGATTTCTTTATGTGACTGACATTACTTTCAAAAATAAAGTGTATTCAAGACTTATTAAGACTGTTAATAAATCATCACTTGAGATTTTCAATGCAACTTAGGAAAGATATGGAATTTTTAAAGCAGTATCTTTAGGTTAAAAAATTAATTTTCCTTCCCTGGCCAGTCGGCTCAGTTGATTGGAGCATCATCCTGTGCACCAAAAAGGGTACAGGTTCGATTCCCAGGCAGGGCACATAGTTAGGTTGCAGGTTCAACACCCAGTCAGGGCATGTGCAGAAGGCAACCGATCCGTGTTTCTCTCGCACATTGATGTTTATCTCCCCCTCTTTTCCTCCCTTCTTTCTCCTCTCTCTAAAAATAAATAAATAAAATATTTTTTAAAATACTCTAATGAAAGCTCAATATTTTATTAGTATATTTGGAGGTTTCCCAAATGAAAAACTTAGAATTACCCATCTCTGAAGTTTAACATGTCCTCATAGAGGTGCAATTGAAGAAACTCAGGTGACCTAAGAGTTTAGTCTATATGAACCTGCTGGGAACTCAGCTAATAGTTTTTCTTCACTGTAAGGACAGAAGACACACACACACATATCCAAGCATAGACATAGAGAGAGGAACAAGAAGAAAATGAGCAAGAACGCAGTCAGGACATGCTTTCAATTACTTTGAAAGTGCAACTGAAAGGTGATGTCACTTTCCATCAGGGAATATTTTTATGGTGCATTTTATTTATTGCTTTAGTTTATTAGTTTTAATGTTCTACCATGAAAAGAGATGCCTTTTAAGTTATATATTGCATTTAGGTAACTGTGTCTTATCCTGAAAATAAGAAAATTAGCTGGTTCATGCAGTATTTATAATTAATCAACAAAGTATTAACCTCTGAACATCTTCTAGGTGCCTGTCATTTCTTAGTGTAATTGCTAGAAAATACATATATTTCTGAGCATATTTCTTAATCTCCAAGAACAATAGTATGTATTAGACTGAAATATTAAACTAGAGGTCTGAAAGCCAGCACCTTTATTAAATCCTTTTTATACTTTTATTTTGGAAATTATATCTTCATTTCATTAAAACTACTTGCATGAGATGTTTACTCCATTAATTATTTTTAATGTCAGATACACTATTCTATTCAACCTTGAAATTCCAAAGTTCCTAACACAGGGTCTTGATCATGATGTGTAACCAAAAATATTTGAATGATTGGCAAAATTCCCATAGACCTACGTATTGGACCAGCGTCCACATAGTAGAGCGGCAGTAAAATTCTAGATCTTCATGAGTTCTTTCTCAGTGCTGCCGGGAGGGTGCTGCTAAGGTTTGAAACCAGTTTGTGTTTGTTTTCTACTTAGGTCTGAATTTGTATGTGTGTGTGATTTCTATGCTTTTATGCTGTTTGTCCTTCCAGTATAGTCATTCTTAGTGGGAAATCAGTGGAGGGCAACATCATTCTTTGGAAGTGTCTTGGTTTGGTTTCATTAACTGCCCAGAAGTATATGTATTTGGAAAGTTAAAGGCTTGTTTAGTATTTACATAGTTAGTTTTCTGCTATTTCAAGATGAGCTCAGAAACATGTTAATAATTTCTCACAATAAATATTTAGTGACCACTTCCTGTGAGCAAGTCAATGGGCTGGGGGCTTTGAGGGTAGAAGGATGGATAGAAGTCACTTTCCTCCTTCAAAAACAATATATCTATGGGGGGGGTAAGACTTATGCTTTCTGAATTATTTCACATAATATAAATTAATATAAGTCATGATAGATATGTAAATAAAACACCATGCTTGCTTAGAAGAGACAATAGTTGCTTGTTTGGGTGTGGGGAGTGTGGGGTGTGGATAGGACTATGTAGAATGCTCAGTGAGTTGGACCTGGAAGAATGATTTGATCACAGCCATAGTCAAATTTTACTTACCTGAGTTTGGAGGAATAGTCCTTTTCTTGATGTATTAGTATCGTACCACTCACTGAACAACCTTCTCCTCACACAAACATACGTTTTACTGTTCATTTTTTTTCTTGTAGATGCTTGAACCAAACTGATGCTGTAGGATAGTAGGACTGGTGCAGGGGAGAATAGTAGCGTAGCCTTCTTAAAAAGTAGCCTTTCCATCCCCAACGTTCACACAGGCACCCATATGGACTCAAAGAGAGAGAATGCCCATGTTCCTTTCTGGTATAGAGCCTCCTAGTTGAATGAAGAGGCAGTCTTTATTTCACAAGGAAAGGCTATGCAGCTCCTGAATTGAAATCTGCATAGACCTTTTTCTCAATTCACCTGCATCTTCTCTGGAGCTAGTAAAGATTCCTTCAAGACTTTTAGCATACATTGCCCATTAGTCTTAGCTTATGGAACTCTAAGCTAAGTGCACATATTAGAAGATGAGTAGAAGCTACATCAGGAACCTCCAAAAATTCTTAATATGAGTGTATAAAATTAGCAGATATCGTATTTTAGTTTTAGAAAAGGTGCTGATTGAACTACACATATAGCTATGATAAAATGCAGAACTTTCTGAAAGTAACCAGTTTTCATATTATCCACACACTTTCACCTCTGACACGCAAGACTTCTAACTATAGGGTATAGACTATACGGTGCTAGACATGCAGTCCACAAACAGGAAGGATCTGATGCCTCCAGCCACTGGCCCTGCCACCCCAAAAGCTTGTTACATAGCAGGTCACTTTATTTATGGTCACACTTTTGGTTAACAGCCTTTGCAACATGCATGGATGTTAGTTTCCTGGCAGGGAGAAGATATAGTAAAAAGATCTCAAATAAATAAAAAAGCCCATTGTACCAAAAGAACAGGGTCGAGTAGATATTTCCTGAGTTATACGCGGGACAGGTGATGTTTCTACAACTGTATTATAAAAGAGAAAATTTCCAGATTGTTGTTTATATAGCTTTCTCTATTCTAAACAGCAGCTGAGTTAACTGATCTCCATGATAATTGGCATGGCTAAAACCCATCTGTCTGGAGAAACAAAGCCTGATAAACAAAAGGTTTTTAAAAAAAATACCAAGTAAAAAATAAATCAACTCATCTTCTACTTTTATTCAGAAAAAAAAATTAAATTTAGCAGCCTAAATGCAATGAGAATTCTTTTTTAGACCATCACAATGACATAACATCCAGAGCATTTCATGTCTCCATTCTGAGAGACATGAAACTCTGGTGCCCTTCACTGTTCCATTATTATTTTCATTTCACTTATTGTCACAAGCCAATGTTTGCAAAATACTCTTTCCCATAAATCAGCCGTCGATCCCCACTCATGTCATCTGATCTGGGATTAAGCACCTCAAGTGCTGGGCCACCTATATGGCCAAGAGTCCTGCAGGTGACACCGGCGCTAAGGAATAACAGTGAGTCAGCACAGGAGGCTATGCTATTCACTCAGCTTTTATGAATGCAGATTCAATCCAAATCCATACTAACCTAATAACAATAATAATCAATCAGAAACAATCAGCAATAACATCATGCAAGAGAACTGGGAGATAATGAACCAGACCCACAAGAGCCCAGTCAGGTCCGCGTCCAGGAGGCTACGGTGGGTGGTCAGCACCTTACAAGGCAGAGTCAGTGGGACGGAAGCACAGGGAAGCTCTTTTTCCCGAGGCTGAACGTGCAGGGCGTGCAGGACATCTCAAGGTGAATCACTCTCCAGATGTGTCATCCACAGCCTGAAGTCTTCTGCTCTTATGCTTCTTTGGGGAGCAAAGTCATGTTGTTTATGCACAGTTCCTCCTAGGCATGTTTTTTGCAATTTCCAAAAACAAATGTTGTTTTACATCAGCTCTGATAGACATATGCTGTTTTACTCCCTCTCTGAGAGGGTGGTGTTACCCTTCAGATAAGCACATGTTGTCTGCCACACTGTACTGTGCAAGCAGAGGGGCTGCATCATTCCCCTGCGTCATTGTTCTACTGAGCATGCTCTAAACATGGCTTCAGGCCCTCCTCTCCACGCTTATGAATATTCTGTTTCACTCAGCTCATAAAATACTTAACAGCTTATGCGCTCCCGTTTACTCGTCTATTGGTAAAATATGGCAGGGCGCTTATTCACAGAACTTGCGCAGTCTCTCTGTGGAGGCCTCCGGAAGACCAAAACTAATCAGAGTAATCACATAATTTAGCTTTCAAAATCAGAGAGCCATTTTCTGATGTATCATTGATTTTCTTTTTTTTCTTTTTTAATTTTTATTTATTTATATTCTTTCTGTATATTTTATTGATTATGCTATTACAGTTGCCTCATTTTTTTCCCCTTATCCCCTCCACCCTGCACCCCATCCCATAATCCCCATGTCAACATTTTCCCACCACCACTTTTCCCAACCCCACCCCTCTCCACCTCCCACCCTCAATCCTTCCCCCATTTGGCATTGTTGATGGGTCCTTTATGCATGTTCCTTGATGACCCTCCCCGTCCTTTTCCCCTGTCATCCTCCTCCCTCCTCCCCTCTGGTTACTGTCAGTTTGTTTTTTATTTCAGTGTTGCTGGTTATACTTTGCTTGCTTGTCTATTTTGTTGATTAGGTTCACCGATCAACAGTTAGGTTTACAAACTGTAAGTGAAATGGAACAGAAATGTCTAGGCAACCCTAACAAAACTTTGAGTCTTTTATTTTTCTGTATTTCCTTATTTTTCTTGAAAACACACCCAACCTGCTGTGGCTCAGTGGATTGAGCACCAGCCTGCAAGCCAAAGGATCACAGGTTCGATTCCCAATCAGGGCACATGCCTGAGTTGTGGGCCAGGTCCCCTGTAGGGAACGCATGAGAGACAACCACACATTGATGTTTCCCTCTTTCTCCATCCCTTCCTCCTCTCTAAAAATAAATAAAATCTTTTAAAAAAATTAAAAATAAAACAGGGTTAATTTTGAACAAAAACTTGGTTTTATTTTATGTTCTTACTGTAGTGTTTTTCATCTAGAATATAGAGTTGTGGTGGACTCTTTGTGCCTGCGGCTAAGAGACATTAGACCCAATGTTCTAAGGATAACTAGTAAATTACTGCTTATGCAACATGAAATCTGTTGGCATTAGGTTGACATCAAAAAGTGGAGCCTCACTATAGTCATAGTTTCTGATATTAAAAGTGAGCTTTCAGACTATTTCTTTACAGAAAAGTTTAAAGCAAACAGGACTATCGGCTCCAGAATTTGCAGCAAGTCAACCTGGGGAAAAGAAAAAAGAAAACAAACAATGACAATTTCAAGTAGGAGATGTAATTTGTGTTTGCTGGGAAGAATATGTAGCAAATTTACGTAGCAGTTAGCCTCAGGTGTTCACCTTCTCTTTTATAGCCCTAAGATCAATCCTTTATGGTGCTGAATTTTTCATCTAAAATAATTAGGATCATCCTAGATAGAAAAATATCTCAATTAGAGGGGAAAAAGTCATGCTGTGCTTTAAATAAAATAGACTCTAAGCAAAACACTTATTACAAAGAAGACTGTGTGTTCTGTTCTTTGAAAATAATCACTCAGTCTACCTCTGTGACAAAAAAAGAATGTCAACAAAATACAGACATCTTCAAAAACTAGTTACCAAAAATTTAATAAAGATATGTTATTCTATCCTTATATAAAACAACATTGTTTATATGTGTGTGTTTGCATGTATAATAATATTCTGCTCTTATATCTGCAGTTCCAGAAAAAGTCACACATACATACATACAACAACAACTGGATACTGTATACAGATCAATAAGATAGAAAGCCTGTTGTAGATTCAAAGTCATAAAAGTGCTACCGAGACCAGAGTTAGGGTTCTTGCCTTGCTTGCAAGAGAATTCAGGCAAGAGACAACACATATAGTGGAAATGAGATGCTAAGTTTATTGAGCGCAAGTGGGCACTCCGCTAGCCAGAGTGCCCCCAGTATAGTGGGAATAAAGTAGTAAGTTTGTTCTGCACACTTGAGGACAAAGCTGCAAGTGGGCGGGCACCGAGCTAACTGAGTGCCCTGACTATTGGGGGTTTCTATGCCTGTAGCCAGCTTCTAGGCTCCTCCTTCTCCTACCCCCTCCAACCCTTGGGATTAAAACACAGTTTCAAAGACCTTCTTTCCAGCCAGTGGAAATGATGCACACAGAATTGCCAGGGCTCCGCTCCTCCTGTGCTGTCATGGTTTCTCTTGTGATTTTTGGAACATCTGGCCACCTTATTGGACCAGGCTCAGGACTGCGGAGTTAATGGGTGACACATGTCTCCCTCTCCCTCCCTGCCTTGGTTTACTATCTTTCTTATCTAACAAAAGTAGGGATTTAGTTCCCTGAATTTGTCATTTATTATCCAAATGTCCTGGGACAAAACATTAATTTTGTTTAGCCTCATTGCTTTTATGTAAAATGGGGGTAATGACAATCTGTTTTCCATAGGATTTTGGTGTGGACTTAATGGAAAATTTGAATTTGTCTTGTAAATGGAAAAGCACTCTACTGAAGTAAGTTATTTTTTCCTCATGTAATATAAACAATTATTAACAACCTGGAAAAGTAAGAAGAGCAAAATAAATGTATAAATCCTGAAGGAAATATGTAGAATAATTGTAACCCCTTATTCAGTTTACTTGGGTGGTGGTGTGCTTTTAAGCTGTTCCTGCTCCCTTCAACCTTGTACGTTGGGCTGCCCAGAAGAGTAGCAAGATTTGATCATCAAATCTATCTCAAAACCAGAAAGTATCTTTCAAAACTTGTATAAGTAAATCCCTTAATAGTACATTGTGTCAACAATTTATTCATGTCATTTTTAACAGTAGCAGTCTGCAAGGTGCTTTTGTAGTTAAAGGAAGTAGACAACAAGGCCCCTGTTCATTAGGTGCTTATAGAATTATTGAACAGACAGAACATAGTGAAAAGAAAATCTATTCACCATAATTAAGACTGAGAAAGTATTGCATAGTAAATCAAGATAGTATTGATTACATTGTGTGCAAGCTGTTGAGGTTGACACCAAGGATAGAATAGTACGGTCTTTTTCGAGATCACTGTGGTGGACAGTTGTGTCTAGCATGGAACAATGAGAGTGCCTCATCCTCTAGGACACCTTCAAAGGCCTTTTTGTTTTCCTTATTAAACAAACCCTGCGAACATATTACCAAGCCGAGGAAATCAAACATGCGGAGTGGAGGCCCAGAGTCGTTTGGACTGGACAGTGTAGCCATGAGGCCGTGAGGCTTGCAAATGTAGCAGGCTTCTCGGCACAATCAATAGCAGCCATCTAAAAGTTTCTCTGAAGAACTGCTATTTTGACAGAGGTCATTGATCCTGTGGTCAATGAATGCAATCTCTCACAGAAGGACCTTCGCATATTTTTATGGTGCACCTTATTAATTAAAAAAAAAATTGACTTTGATCACATTCTCAATATGTGTACATTTATAAAGTACATATAGTACTGTATAATGTTACAAAATATGAAAAGGTTAGATGTTTTAAACTCATCATTTAAAATAAATACAAATAGAATTTCTACTATTTTTATTCCCACCCTCACCAATGAATGGATCTTGAGGTGCCAAGAACATCACTCTTGAGACTCTTAGAAAACAGTTAAATTCTCTAATGCTTTGAATGTGTGGCCAAGAGGCAGGCTCCCTTTCAGAATGGCATAGATGGGGGTTAAAACAGGACAAGAGTCCAAACAAAGTGTACCCCTCAGAGACATTGCAGAGAACCACATATCTAATGGCACCTTCATGGGCTGACACCAGCCTCTCCTCTTACAGCATTCAGCTGGGCGGAGGTCAGGGGATCGTGTTCTAATCACGGTCACGGAGTCTGAACAAAAGCAATACAGGCAAGAGCAGCAGGAACACAACCACCTCCTCTAGCCTCCCACCTGCTGCACTGCCGCACAGAGCAAAAATGCACGCAGGGCGTCTGAGGGCCTCTACAGCGAGTCCGTGTGGCCCTGACAGCCTGATGATGAGGGCGGCTCCAAGAGAAAGGGGGAAATCAGAAAAGCAGGTCCAGAAACACTTTATCTTTGCTTTCCACGGGCTAGGAAAATCAATCAGTTCCTTAGAAAGCGTATACTGCTGAATAAAGAAAGCTGAGATTTTGTGATGCTTGTACGTTCGAAGCAGATACTTTTGCTCCCCTGGCTCATCTCCCCGAGACCATGTTTGTGTTCCGGAAATGCTGACGGCTTCCCATTTCTGTGCTTGTGTGTTTTGATTTCTCTGCCCTCTGGGGAGCTCGGGCAGACCTCCTCAGCTTGGAAGTGCTGAGGCTTTAATGGCCCAGGAGCAACACTCCGACAGTGAAGGATGGAATTCAGGGGACAAATACCAGCTTCTCCATCTTCTGGGGGCCAATTCAAAAATGCGTTCCAATTGATTCCTCAGAGGGGTTGAGCTGAAGTTGCCATAGCAATAATGTGTTCCTTAGATTTTTTTTTCCCTTTCTTGTCTCAGTTTATCCACTTTCTCACTTGTGCTTCCTGGGATAACCTCCCAAATAAAGACCACCTTTCACCTACATCCTTGTCTTAGTATCTGAAGAGAAACAAATCCTAAATTGTGGGGGTTACATATTCATCTATTACAGTGCGTGTGTGTGTTTCCACATTATTTCTTGTAAAGTCCCAAAAATTTATGTAGATTTTACAAAAATATAAAGACAATGGATTTACATCTCAAACCATCTAGTCAAGATCTTGGCATCCGGTCAGCAATCAATGTAGCTTTTATTAATTCTACGTGTCCTATTACAGTGTTCTCAGCTGTTGCTCTAAATTAGCTGATTCACATTCAAAAGTGAATCTCACAGTTTTCTGTTTTTGGTATTTCCAAAATATAATAAAATGTATCAGGAAGACAGTTTGACAGCTCTTAAGGGCGTGGATTTTGGGTATATTGAGGTTCAGGTCCCTTCTTTGACACCTTTAGTTCTGTGCATAAATTTCTTTGCATTTTAAAGAACACTCCCATGTTGATATCCTGTGAACTCCAAAGAAATCCACCTGGCAGCAATTGAGGGCTTATTTTCAAGCATCAGTCATGTTATGATACTTGTTTGAGGCTTTGTTCTATATTCTGCCCACAACTTCTCAAGATCATTTCTTCAGTAGAGCTTCTACAGGCTTGACACTTATATGTGCAAATAGGTAATTTGTATGCACACTTTTGACAGCAGCCTTATGTGTCTGTCTCATTGTTTTGACAATATTAGTAAACATTAGAGAGACAGTGACTTAAGTCTCAGTTATTGGTATGCAATTCAGTCAACCTTTTGTGATTCTTTGAAGAAAATCCATATTCTCTGACCAATTTGTTTTACATGTGAAATGTGAATAGACTACCAGCATGAGAAATAATGAATGTGTTGTTTCATTTCTTTTTATATCATATCATGTTCAAATATATGCTTAAGCTTATACTTGGAGATATTAATCCTTTTGACTTACCTATTTTATCGTCAAAATTTATAGTCCCAGATGAAAACTCCTTGACACTAAATGCCCGATTATGTATTTTCAAGAACTTTTGGTTCATTCACAAGGGTCCCAACAGAAAATACCTCTTCACTCATGTTTTTTTTCCTCAGTGTCTTAGTTAATGTTACGCAATGACATAAATGTTTAGGTTTATAAAGACTGATTGTCAAAAGCAGAGATGTTGAAAAACTATTTGAGATCATATTAACACTAGTCAAAGTGCCCCAAGTTTGTACATCTTTTTGCCTTAAGTTAGCAAGGTTTATACATTAAAACGTGGCTGATGTTAGAGACACAGACTGCGGTTATTTCGCACCAAATTTAACTTTTAGATGTAAAAGAAAAATCGTTTCTAAGAAAATTTCTGCAGTAAATGTGTAAGTTGTAATAGTCATCTTGCCAGTCTATAAACTTTCACTTTGAGAGTCCATTGTGGCTACAATACTAGTTCATTGTTGGAAGAGAAATGCTAAGCATATGTGGTTACTTAATGTTTACTGAGATCATGTTTACTTAATCTTTATTCTGTAGCTACATAATGTTTTCCATGGGTAAAATATGTGAAATTTCTTAGCAGTGGATTGTCTTTACATAACATTAAGACTAGACATTAGGAGAAATTATGAAATTTACTAAGAATGGATCAATAGTGTGTCTTTTATGAAAAAGTCAGAACTATTGATGAAAGAACAGTCAATGTCACCTTTTTTTCTTGTACTCAAAATCAACACTTCTTAAATGCTTCCCAGTAGGTAGGTGCAATTCTAGAATGATTATATAAGTATGTTTTCGGCGAATTGAGTTAATTGAAAGTAACTTTGCCTTATTAATTGCAAAGGAACGATTGAGTCTTTTGAGATCAAGAACTCCCTGAAAACACAGGATGGCTGACATTCCGTTTGAAATGCATTGGAGCAAAGAAGTTTATAGTTTAGAAAGATGTAAATAAAACACTGCTCAGAAAACATTTTTGTTGCTTATCTTGCAGCTGTTATTTACTAGGGCTTCTGGTTATTTAATTATACCTTATTCCAGAATATATTCAAGGTCATAGTTGCGGCAGATTTTTAATTATATACAGAGCTTTACAAAGTGAAACATTTCACCCTGGGGAGCCCCTCGGAATGGCTGTAGCCTCTTTATTAAGTGAGCTGCTGCAGTTTGGCTATGGGTACTAAATCAAAGGCTTATGTATATGTTTTGTTCCTTTGGGCTATAGTTGTTCCATAGTTTTTGTTTTTGACTAACTGGAAGTGTAAGCCAGTAAACCTTTGAATAAATAAAAATAGTTTTTATATTTTATATAGTTATTATTCAAATGGTATCCAGAAAAATCTAACAACTATAAAAGTGGCCTGCAAATGTATTGTGTATGTACATACCTAAATTTAACTAAATATTTGTTAAAGTTCAGATATGCACACTAAATTTTCGTTTAACATTGTAACACCAGAAACCAAGATAAAATATCCTTTGACTTTTATTTTCATAAATTTTAAGGTCATTTTTTTTTTCCTTCCTCAAGTGCGTTTAGCACCAACCACTTTGGAAATTGAACTAGGAAATTGGAGGAGTAAAAGCTGCTCTTTATTAGCACTAACAAAGTATGTATTGTTGTATTATCACACTCTAAATAATAATTATAAAAACCTTATTCTCTAAGTAGTCCTGTTTGTCCAATCTACTCACAAAAGCTGCAGAAATTAATGCAGTTATCTCCCTAAGCTCTTGAGTCTAAATATCAATCTGAGCATTATCTTGACGAGGTCCATTAAGTCAGAACTTTAAAGGAAAATAGAAAGAGTAGTGGGAAATCTGTTGAGTCCGCACTGTGGAATAGGAACTCTATTTTTGCTTTAACATAGTTATTTTAAGAAATAAAATAATTAAGAAATATGAAGAGTATAACTTTATATATGTCAGCATACATGAATTCTATCATTAGCTTAAAATTTTTCCTCTTTAGTAAATGGTTAAAATCTGTTATAACCCAATTAAAACATTCTTCCATTAACAAGTTTCTGGTATCTGTGCATCACATTCTGTTCTTTGCAGCGCTAACTGGGAAAGAAAATAAGGAAGGATGATTCTTTCCTTACATCAAAGCCCTCATAGGGACTCTCAGCACTTGTGAAATCAGGAGTTTTTAACACCTGCCTGAATGCACTACTTATAAATCTAATTATTAGTAACCTCTTTCACCGCGCCCATAGCCAGAGTGGGAGTGTACCCTCTTTAACGCGATCCCTCTCAACAGCTACCCATCACCTTGATTCTTGGAAGCTCCCCTTCATACATGCATCAGTTGGCTGCTAGCAGAGTAAGCTGTGTAACAACAGTCCCATAATTCAGTGCCTTAAAACAAAAATTATTTATTCCCACTCATGTGTCAAGGTCAAATGGAATTTGATAAATGTAGACAAGGCTTGTCTGCTGTTGGCTCCTACATTCAGTTCGGATCTACATCTGCTCTGTGCGTCTCTCATCCTCTCTCATCATTGGTCTAGCAGGCTCTCCAACACACGTGCTTCTCATGCCGACAACAGAAGTGCCAGAGGGTTGGATAGAAAAACAGGACAGCTCCTAGGGCCTAGGCTCAGAATTGGCATGCCAGAATGATTGCCTATATTCTGTTGTCTTAATCAAGTCGTATTTCCTAGCCCAGTATCAATGGGGCAGGAAAATAGAGTGGTTGGAAAGTATAGAAGGATGATAAACTGGAACAATAATGAGATCTATCATAGTATGTACTTCATATCTGGCCACAGTGCCCTTTTCTCTTTCATAACAATGTGGTGCAAGGAATCTCTATGATAGCTCTCCAACTAATAATACTAGTGATTCAGTAGATCACACTGAAGTTAATCAATCAACTTCTAGTTTTCTTTCAACTAGTGTAGCTCAGATGTGACCCATGGACTGCTGCCATTCCCACAAACCCTTCGTTATGGGTCCACAAAAAGATAAGGAACTTGCACCACAAGTAGGTTAACTATGACTCTAGAACATTGTTTAATTTGCTAAAATTGTTTTTTGTAATAAGAAATTTTGTTTTTTTAATTTTTTATTGTTATTCTATTATAGTTGTCCCAATTTTTCCCCTTTGCCCTCCTCTGCCCAGTCCACCCCTGACTCCCACAGTCAATCTCCACACTCTTGTCCACATGTCCGTGGGTCATTCATACATGTTCTTGGACTTGTCCCTTTCCCTTCTTTCCACCATCATCTCGCTTCCCCTCCCTTCTGGTTGCTTTCAGTCTGTGCCATGTTTCCATGTCTCTGGTCCTATTTTTCTCGTTACTTTATTTTTCTTATTAAGTTCCTCTTGTAGGTGAGATCATGTGGTATTTGTCTTTCACTGCCTGGCTTATTTCACTTAGCATAACGGTCTACAGTTCCATCCATGCTGTCGCAAGAAGTAGGCATTCCTTCTTTCTTTTTGCTGCACAGTATTCTATTGTGTAAATCTACCATAGTTTTTTGATCCACTCATCTACTCATGGGCTCTTAGGCTGTTTCTAGTACTTGGCTGTTATAAATAACACTGTTATGAACATAGGGGTGCACAGGTTCTTTTGAATTAGTGTTTCAGGATTCTTAGGGTGTAATCCCAGCAATGGAATCACTGGGTCAAAAGGCAGTTCCATTTTTAGATTTTTGAGTAAATTCCAGATTATTTTCCACAGTGGCTGCACCAGTCTGAACTCCCACCAACAGTGCACTAGGGCTCCCTTCTCTCCACATCCTCGTCAGCACTTGTTGTTTGTTGATTTATTAATGATGGCCATTCTGACAAGTATGACATATCTCATGGCGGTTTTAATTTGTAGCAAGAAATTTTAAATGAGGGGAGCAGTACGTTGATTTTTAATCCAGCTTAAGCTCCACATCCCTCAGTAGATAGGCACACTGAGTAGCATTGCCCTAGAACTTGTCTAGAAAAATAAATTCCTTAATCGAAGATTTTGATTTTTTCACTAATTATAAATAATACACAAATCCCCAGAAATTAAGTTAAAACATAATGAATTCAATACATTCATACTGGCATTGGTGGTCCTGTCAGTGTGAAATGATTCCATTAGTAGTACAAATTCACGCAGGAAATAGTGTAATATTAGAACAGATACGAAACTTGGCTGTTATGTTCAGGCATAAGAAACATGGAGTACAAAATATAACCATATCCTAAGCCTAATACTCTTAAAATACAGTCATTTCCCTAGACCTAAATAGAAAAATATGTTTCCCATTGCCTTTTCCAACATATTCCAGAAACTTTTATTGTGTTCCCTAACAAGGTACCTATCAAAACTGTGATACAATAAAATAATTATTGCTTTTATTAGTGCTTATCTTCCTTGTCTAACACATTTTCTTATTCTTAGATTTGAACATTTTTCCCAATTTTATCTTCATTTAGTAGCTATCAATAAATTATTTGTAATATCTTTGAGAGATTAAACGAATAGTCAGATCACACTGGATGGGCTTATATTTTCAGTGTGTTATATCAACATTCACAGTCACCTCAAACTTATTAGAAAGATATTAATGAAATAGCTCCAAGGCATAACATTTCTAGAAATGGTGTCAAGGAAAGCCAAAGTTTAGATATGAAGTATATATCTCCATCTCTATATTTTTTACTGCACACATCACTTCTGCTCTGTGAAGCATAAATTGTGCTAAGAAATGCCTCACCACCCTCTGAACTCCTGAAACATTTGCTGCCTAGAATTCATTGTTTGTTTACTCCTTTGTGCTGTTTTTGCATGTGTCTGCTTAACTAAATGACATTTTACTCATTTCTGATTTAAATTTTATAGAAAGAATTTTCACTTTTTTTTTTCTTGTAACAGTTCCACAGAGAAGTTAATGTTATCACAATTCTGGGGATGGAGACCTAGATTAGGTGATTTTTTCCCCAAAGACACACAGCTAGAAAATAGTACAGAATACTCCATTTAAACTTTTTTTTTTAAAGCTCAAATATAACTTGTGCATGACCATTTATCCACCTACCATTTTCATGGTAGATATTAATAATTATACATGATACTCTTTCCCTCAGGTCATATCTGTAGTCTTAGAAATCTTCCCAATGCAATATTCTGGAAAAGTGTCATCAATTTTTGGACTTGGTCTTTAGAATTAAAAGCATTTGATTTTTCCTCTCTAACTTTTACTTTGTTATGATTGTGTTTTTTGTATTCAAGCCCTGTAACATCTACCAGTGTGCCTTGCACAAAGTAATAAATGCTAGATAAATATGTTAATAGTTTATTGTTAAATGGGTACAAACCATAATGTAGTAAAATTTTACTATAAGAGTGTTTTGTTTTTATTTTGTCATCTTTGAATAATTTATTTCTCAGAGATCACTGGGCCTTATCTTGTGCCAAGCACTGTGTTAATGCATTTGACACTCAAGGATGAATTCTTTCATTGGGCTATGAAAGGGGGACAGAACAGTGCATACCATAGCCGACAAAATGTGCAAGGCCCATGGCCCCAGTGAGAGGGAGGAGACATTGGTGGCAGTAGCTCACCCCTGAGGAATGGAGGCCATCCGGACTCGCTCGGATTACTATTCTTAGAGAAGGGGGTATCACATGAGTTTTATTTTTCAGAAACTTCCAGTCTGGGAAGTGGAAGATAGTAAAAGAGTGACTATTTCAGGCAAAGTCAATAACATAGCATATGTCTTCTGCCACAATGCCTGATCTAAGAAATGTTATTTCTCTTCCATACAGCCCACTTACCATATCATTATAATGTCCTCTGTTAATTTTTTTAATCTAAAAATCCCTCGGTCCCGTAATCGCTTACCAGTGAGAGCAGCAATAGTCACTCTACTAGATTTCAAATATTTCTAGAGGTATAAATGACAATGACACATCTTTACGAAAGTTAGCGCATTGGTATAAGTAATAAGATAGAGAGCAACCAGAGTGGATCTAACGGCACTCCCGGCGCGCCCGACTTCTCAAGGGCCCCGCAAAACCCCAACTTCGCACTTTTCTCTAATGACACCAAGTTTGGTTTCCTATGTGCAATACATATATTCAAATTTTATTGGAAATAAAACATTAATAGTACATAATATTTTTTATTTATTTAAAAATATGGTTAACAAGTATTTTTGCTTTCCCTGTCTCTCTGTTTTTTAAGGGGCCCAATATTTTCTTCTGCGGCCCGGGGCCTCAGCCGACCTTAATCCACCTCTGAGAGCAAGGCAATGTCAGCTGAATAAGGCTTTGTAATGCATATGTCAGCCACCCACAAAGAATCCCACAGGTTAGGGGAAAGATCAAGTCTTCCACACTCCCGTTACTATTTATTGAACACTTCCATGATTAAGTACTTGGGATTTCTGAAGATTACTAATTGGATGGGCCATCTTTTCTATAACAGAGGCAGGCGAGGGACTGATAGGACAGTGATGAAGACTACGCTGAGTGCCAGACTGGAAACTTGGACTGGAAAAAGTAGGAGACAAGGACTGAAGTTTGACTAAATGGGACTGAGAGTCAGCCTCCAACAGCTAGAGGGCAAATCTTCCTATCGGATATCTTTAATACTTGTTCCTATTTCATGGTGAATAAAATAGGAAAAAGCACCCACAGAATGTTAACAGATAGTACTGAGGCGAGAGAGATTTCTGAGGGCTGCAAAGGTCAGAAGGGATTTCTTCACAAAATTCACTTTACTATGACCAATATTTCTTAAGTGGTGCTACAAGCCAAGTGTGGAAGGAAAGATTTTTCTACCAACCTCCCTTCACACCAAACACATTATAAACACCCTTTTTAGAGCAAGAGTTATGTCATACTAATATTTTCCATTCCAGGAGTGCTTCCGGTGCCCCGCCCTGCTGCAGTAGCATGCATTAGGAAATACTGGTTGACTATATGCAGGGCCTGGCACAAATAACACCCCTTTTTTATGAGCTGGTAATCAATATAAAATATTTTATTACAAAATTATAAGCATGTAATTCTGTAAAATAATATCACACTCAAGCACACCATATGACATTTTAGGTGAAATGTTGAATTTGCTGTCCAGCTCATGTGAGGCATTCGTGTACCCTACCAACCACATTCAGTGGTATTACTTCTGCTGGACCCTGTATTTCAAGTAGCCTTTTAAAACTTGATACAGACCCCAGCAAACACAACAGTTGTTCAATCATTGCCATCAGTGGCCACTCCAATTGCTTTCCTCCTCTTTTTCTCACACACAGAACCCTGATGTGTAGACATGGGCTTCAGGGGAGGCACAGCTGCCCTTCGCCAGGAAGTGGGTTGTCTATGGTCCTAGCCAGTCATCACAGTTCTGTTTCCTTCTCAGAGCTGGCATGACCTGGAGATGTTTCCAGAGTCTATCCAGTAAGAAGGAGGGAAACCCTGCTTGGGGGTGGGTATGGGGGTTCCAGAAAGGTTTTTGCTTTCTTAAAAAAGTAGGCATATGCAGAAAGCCCTTTCTTGGCCTCCGAAGCTATCTCCGTGAGGACGAGACAGCTGGAGCTGCTGGGGCCATCGGTCACACCCTGAGGAGACACCCAGGATAGCAGAGCAGAAGGCTGGAAGCCTTGGCTATATAGCAAAGCCTTGTGTTAACCAACCCTGAATAAGTTCTACCTCCAGACTTCCTAGGTGATGACACATTTTCTTGTCATTTTTGGTTTGGTCATCTGTTACTTGCAGCCTAAATGAGCCTATGAAATCAGTGGATGATTGAACTGAACATGTGGTGCAGTGTAAATAATGTAAAAGGCCCTTCCTTATCCGCAGAATTTCAAAAGGGTTTGCAGTTTCAAAAGGATTCTTTCAACAAATATTTCTTGAGAACTTACTACGCTTCCAAAATTGATTAATCAAGAGAGAATGCATTCTTTTTGAAATTTTGGACTGCGTGGTGCAGACATGAAATGGATAGTGAAAAACAGCTGGTGTTCAATGTAGTTTCCACGTAGTTCTTTATATGCATGAAAGGACTGGGTCTTTCACCAAAAGTGAAAATAGAAATGGAAGATGTGTAAATAGCTAAATTGGACAACCATGCAAAACTCACAGTTTCATAATTTGGTGCAATATGCCATTCTGAATTGTTTAATGCATACTAGTACTCTGGTACTTTTTAGTTTATTGTTTTCACACTTCCCCAAACCCTATTTTATTCTGTATATATCTCTAGGTCTAATATAGACATATATACTACTTAGAAAATTATACTTTTAGCTCTTTGTGGTATGGCTCAGTTGGTTGGACATCGTCCCACAAAGCAAATGGTCACTGGTTCGATTCCCATTCAGGGCCCATGCCTGGGCTGGAGGTTCAGTTCCAAGAAAGAACCAGTCGATGTTTCTCTCTCACACCTATGTTTTTCTCCCCCTCTTTCTCCCTCCTTTCCTCCTCTCTAAAAATAAATAATTAGTAAAATGTTTTTTTAAAAAAGAAAAGCACCCTGGCTGGTGTGGCTCAGTGGATTGAGCTCTGGCTTGCAAACCAGAGGGTCACCAGTTCAATTCCCAGTCAGGGCACATGCCTGGGTTATGGGCCAGGTCCCCCGTAGGGGGCATGTAAGAGGAAACCACACATTGATGTTTCTCTCCTTCTCCTTCTCCCTCCCTTCCCCTCTTTCTAAAAACAAAATAAAATATTTTGAAGAAAAAAAGAAAATCGTGCTTTTAAATGTATTATTTTATGTAAGGAAAATGTTAAATAGCTGTATTTTCTATGTGCACAAGTGCTTTAAAATGCTTTTTTACATTCCATATGCTAAGGCAATGTTGTCTTTACAGCATTGAGCACAAAAAGCTTTTGATGACTTGTAGTTCTTTGTGCTTCTGAAATTGGAGTTTTCCTAAGATTAACTTAAAAATATAGCTTTGTTCACACCTGGGACTCCTTAAGAATAAACAAAATGTGTATTTCTTTTTCAAACAGTAGACTGTTAATCTAAGGAGAAAATAGAACCATGTTTCAACTGGCTTCTCATAGCACAGCACCTGTAATAATCTCACAGATTAGTAACTCTAGCTCAATTTAAAAGTTAGAATTTTATTGGGGGTGTTTCAGAAAAAAGTCCAGTAAGATTTATAAACAATTACTCATATTTTATGAAATAAAATAAAAATACTATAAAATAACAGTTCAGAGCAACAGAGCAATATTCTAGAAACCTTAAAGTTAGGGAAATAGGAAGATATACATACTTTTTTTTTTCCTTTGCAAGAAGAGAAATAACAGAAGAACCCAAAATTTGCACATTCTGCCTGGTGGCATCATACTAAGAATGAAAACTTGACTCTCCTCTATCCAAATTCAGTTCCTGATTCCCATCAGGTACTCTTTAACATCTCAGGAAATGCTCATAGAGTGATGGACTCTTTGGGGGCTTGTCCCAGGGAATAGCTTCAGATTTACTTTCTGCTCGTCATGTTAGAGATTATCTATTTATTATTATTACAGGGATGGGCAAAAGTAGGTTTACAGTTGTAAGTACATAAAACAGAGTTTATTCTTACATTATTATTTATTAATTATTCTATTATACCTGTAAATTTACTTCTGCCTACTCCTGTATATGAGTTACCGGGGAAGCCAGGTAGGTGCTGCTATACCATTAGCTTTTTCACATAGCCCTTCAGTTTGCTAGCACAAACCACAGTAGGCCTGTGAATTTGCCTATTCAGGGATGAATATATTCCTTTTAACCATTTATATTCACACAATTATGTCTTTCTCAATATTTATTAAATCATAGCATGAATTGTCCTTTATTAAAGGCCAGCTCTTTCTTCTATCGAATCTGAAAAAAATAAAAATGATTCTAGGTTACTACAGTGATTTAACAAGATATTAACTTTGCTTTATATTGGCATGTATTTCATAGCCAAGGGCATACTGCAAACATTTTTAATAATCTCTAAAGGATATTACGTATTAGAATATTTACAAGTTTCTAATTTGACAGTCAGATTCTACCATATATATATTCGAAACATATGACCATGTCTTAATTATATAACGTAGTTTTCCCTGTCAAAGATAGTATTATTTGCTGTTACATTTTTTGTTTACAATTACAGTTATAGAGGGTAAGCAGGCTAACCTTGAGATGGAAAACGATCTCTTCTGCAGTATCATGTATTAACTCATACAGTTCCTTTATTTGTTCATTTATTTACTCCTGAGGCCAACAAATTAACATCTGCAAGATGCTAGGGAACATGCATGATGCTAGGACCATAGACAAGCCTGCTTGTGTGTGGTGACTGGCACCAAAATAACTTGACATATAAAGTACTGAGATGAGGAGAATAAAATCCAGTAAATATTAACCTCATTTATTCAGTTCTTCCCTCTTAGCTGGTTACCAGATAGCTGATTGTGTACTACTTAAAGTTAGGGTATGTGATACAATTAAATTAAGTCAGTAAATAAAGAATAGAATAAAAATTGTCTTTGTTATATATAGGCAAGTTTCTACTTCTGAATAAATGGAGTAATGAGGACTAGTACATAAGTTTCCTTTGAGTTCAAATAGGCCAATAAACATTAAGCACTTATCATAGTCTCTGGACATATTTGGTAATTATTAGCTGTTATGAAAATTAGTATTTTAACCAAACAGTCACATATGGTCTGAAAATTGTGTACATGATGTGCTACATAAATTTAATTTGCCAGGAGATCTTTTTGCTTCTGGAAAGATAAACCACCCATTTTTTTTCTATGATACTCCTAAGCAAATATTTATTTTGCAAATATTTATTTGGTACCCACTGAGAATAATAGTGCTATCTAGAAATGTATCATCTTGTTGTACAGGCAAGTGGAAAGCTAAGTATAGAGCAAAAGGAGACTTAGAACATGCTCAGTGTTAAAAAAAAGTGATACAAACATGGTTGTGATTCTGTGTTTCTGGATCTATGCCAGACATGGTTAATCATTTCCATTTTTCCCCACTTGATGTAGACACGGGCTGAGTCCTTTTCATGCCAGTACTACAGGAAATGGTCACCATTCAAGTTTACCTATGGAGTATCTGCCATCTCAAGTAAGATGAGTTCAAAAAAATGATCAAAATCACTTCCCCAACTATATTTTTCTGGCACCTTAGCACTATTTTTCTTCCTCTGCAGTCATTAAGCCTTCGTCTATGAAACCCCCGCCAATATCCGTTTCTCTCCTGACCATCTCTCCGACCAACATTGCAATGATTTATAGTAAAATAATGAGACATTACTCAGTGTACGGACAGATCACGCTACCAATTAGAAAACAAAAAGACAAGTCAAACCTTCACTTCAGTGTGTGAGAAACACATAACGAATTGCGGCAGTCACTAGAACCGTTCATCAGCTTCCAGTTCTCCTTTTCTTCCAGGCACCCACCTTGTTAGAAGTTAGGTCTGGCCAGGCGATTGGCTAGTGAAATGTAAACATAAGTACTTAAAATGTCAGTGGGCAATTATTCATCTCCTGGGTTCCCCGTCTTGGCTGTTGGTATTATGTTGATGGTGTCTCCTTAGCGTACTTAGGTCACAGAGTGAGAAAAATGAAGCAGAGTCTCACCAATCCAATGTGGACCTGCAGTATAAGCAAGAAATAAAACTTTGTAGGTAAAGCAACTACGATTTGGGCTAGCATAACCTAATCTCACCTGACTACTACCACTCTATGACTATACAGTACTTAGTAAGAGAAAAGAGTCCACAGAAGAGGCTCACCACACATGGTAACAACATTGAGGTGACTTGTGAGTATGAGATTTGATGAGGAAACAAAAGGCTTGTTTCATTCTAAAACACCATTATTGTAAAACCCCATGCTGAATTAGTGATGGCTTTTTTGGAGGGAAAAAAGGTCCACACTGAAAGGACACAAAATGCTTTTTTATTAAAATGGTAATAGTACAAATTTATCCATAAAAGTATAACCTCTTCTATTTAATTATCCCAGGGCAAGTCCAAGTTCAAGGCTTTTTTTTTAACTGACTCTGAAAAGTGTTCAAAATCACTTCTTCCTTCAGTATCAATGCACAGCTTCAGGGTAACATGACCTTCTCCGTGTGTGTGTGTGTGTGTGATATTGATTTGTTTAGCTTAGCACTTTTAAAGGCTCAAAATATTAAAGAACATTGAAGAATACTGGGAAGTCATCTGTATTTTCTATAATTACCATATTAGTTTTAGTTTATATGAGTTACATGTCACTAGAGTTAAACGAGTCCCTTGAAAGCTGTTAGCTTTTGACAGATCAATGTTTATCACCGTCACAATGCTTGGATTATTTGCATTCATATCTTACAGCTTTGACAATTATTTGACCTACTCTGATATATTTGGTAATTCCCACCGCCTTTAATTTTACTGTCTGAGGTGGAAAGGGAATTTGTGTTTTGAACCTCAAAGATGATCAAAATTCGGCTTTATGTACTTGTATACATCGTCTCAGCTTTGGTCCTATAAAGCACTTGGTTATTTCTTTACAAGATAATATGGATGAGATAGACTTTATCTTTTTTATTATATTTACATTGTTAAACTTTTTTCATAGTCCTTTACATGCCCAAAAACTTTCTTGTAGTGCTACCTTTATAAAGGCATTTTACATGAGACTTAGGTATGCAAATACAACTTATAATTCATCCTTACCTGATGCTACCAATACAAATACCTGAGGTTGAAATCAGATGAATAGTTATCTCCTAAGCATGACTAAATTTACACACACAAAAGTTACAACAACTATGTCCCAACTTGTTCCACTTTGTAACAACTGTAGAGTTAACTTTAACAATAACCACTTTTCCCTATTTTAAAATAATATATGAAAAAAGTCTTCTGGAATTAGGTAGAATTTGATATTGAAAAAGAATGAATCTATCAATAGCACTAAAGATACATAGCTTAATAAACATTTAAGTACGAAACAAATAACGTATTTGTATATATTATATGAGCTGTAACTTATTTGCATATTATATATAGTTTATGTATATGTAAACCACCAATAATAAGCCATATGATTCCTATATTAACTCTTAGCTTTCTCCTAGGAATTGATGAGCCCTTTAGTCAGATGTGACTAAGAACATGCTTTTGTCTTGCCACATGAATCAAGTTTTTAATCATTGGAATACTTCAAGATCACCTTCTCTATTCTCTGTTCAAGCTCATGTCAGTTTTTTTGGATTTATTACTTCCTCCTGAAACTTAACCTATAAAATAATTTCAGAAAACTCTCACTCTCTGAGAAATAGTGAAAGTTCACACTTTAAATAGTCTTCCAAGATAATGTTTATAAGAACATTGGCTTTTCTATAATATTTTCTAGAAAAAATGTCAAACCAAGTTCTTCCTGTTATCATTATTATCTCTGAGCTAAGTTGGTAGTAGTTAAAGCAGGTATTGTTTTCATTAAGGTTGTCTTGTTTCCTGGGTGTTAAGTTAGTATGATTGGAAAGATCTCTCGTCAGCAGCCTTTGATTCTGTAATACTTTCGGTCATGCCATTCAACATTGCCCTTCTCCATTTGCCACATTTCTGAATGTTATTGCTTCATTTTTTTACATCATTTTCATGTAAACATCACAGCACAAAAACTACAGTAGAAGAAACGAGATTTATCAGAGAATTAATTAATACAAATTATTCTAATGTGTTAAAATATTATATGGTTACTTTAGGGCAATCTTTATTTATACAGATTTTGATTTTCAAAATAAAACCAAAAATCACTTCCATTTTAATATAATTTTATATCACTCCTGTAATCTATCTATAAAATAAAAGCTATTTTGAAGGCAAGAGTATGATTGTTCACAGTCGTACAATAATGAAACAAACCCTTGCACATTAAAAGATAACGTGAAGTGAGGAATAATAAGTATCAGTGTAGTGCTTTGGACAATTACTACACTCCCGGTGACTGTTTCTGGCAAATTGTCAAAAGGACTTTATAGTACTTTTTTTTTTAAACCTTTTTAATGGATTCAGATTCTCAAAGAAGAATAATTTTGAGCTCAGGAAATTATCAAGCGATTACTCTCCAAAACATTGTCTCCAAGTCGTTAATATGAGGAAGGTTGTTTATAAAACATTAGCATATTGTTTGTGACAAAAGGAATGTGATTTTTAAAAAAAAAGATATAACTCAACCAATTCCCTCCTCCCCAAATTTTCATAAGCAGGAAGGTTTTGTATTACTGCTGAGTTTGTACAAAAGTCTCTGCTGGAGAATTCTAATTAAAAGTCAGCTTTACTTAAAAGCTTAGTTGCTTAATAGCAGAGTGAGCACAGGTGACTTTTGTTTCTAGCGAGCTAGTATGGGCTTTTGGAAGACCAGTTGTCGCAAAGAACAATGCCAGGTGTTAACCCTAAACTCCTTGATGAAGATTATGGCACTGACAGGCAGGAGGATTGAGTTCAGTGATCACAACCTTCAGTGCGTTAGGGAATACTGACAAAAAAGATGTAGAAAATACTCTCAGGCTGATTTTTAAACTAGCATTGTTAACAAAGTCTAATTTGACTTTTAGCAGGTCATACAATGAGACTCCAACCCTGTGCCTTTCAAGTTAGGAGATAATTTGTGGGAAATTATCTAATTAAATTTAATTTAAGCTGAATTGTGTATTTTAGGGTCTGTTCTTCAAAATGACCTCTTTATTTTAAAATTAGGGACTCCCTACCATACTCTCTTTTATATTCCCCATCCCTCCCTTGTTTCTTTTTCCCTCCTCGACTGTGCACAGCACTGTGTCTCACCAACGAAGGTACTGTTTTGTAACCTAGGGCGTTTTTCTATACCATGTAGTTTTGATTGAGAGAGGGTACAAAGTTTATTTGAGGCATTTTAGTAGTGGCAACAATAATAACACATTAGGCAAGACACGAATCTGATTCTTCATTATTCTTGCTGAGTTTGCTAATTTAAATTAGATGGTTATATAGGCTAAGAAGCTGTGGGATCTAGTCATTTACTTGATTTCATATATTGCTCAACAGAAGTGAGAGTAGTCCCCATAGATATGTGTGTATAGGAAAAAAAAATAGTATATAGAGGGTTTGGTGCTATCTGTGGTTTCAGGCACCCACTGTGGGTCTTGGGACTAGAAGTATTCCCTAGGGATAAGAGAGACTACTATAAATTTTAAGTGTCTCTATGTGCCCAGAATGGTTAAAGACCTGGGGTCAGGTTAAGGGACAAGACACAGTTCTTTACCTCAAGGAATTTAATATTCAGCATACGATTTTTTATTCTATTTTTCACTTTCCTATGAAACTTTCAAGGAAATTATAAAGCACTTTGAATATCTTCAGTTTTTATCTCTTGTACCTAATCAGCCTCAGAAAGAAACCTCTACTTATATTTTAAAAGAGCAAAAATAGAATACATTATTTCTATATTAAAGGATTTACTTAATTTCCTCCATAATATGTTCAAATTGATGTGCTAAGTGGTCATTATGTGCCTCGGACACTTTTCTGGTTGACAAGTAGTAATACTTTACTAACTAATACGTGTTTGAACAATGTGTTGATATCACCCATGCGCTCTTATTTTAGGTGACGGCATACAACTATCTATGATATCATTGTTAGATATCCCGCTGGAGTTTGTGGATTCCAGATTCCATCGTCCCATCATTGGCTCACTTGTGTCTGTTAGTCACCGTCCAACCACCGGCAATTCTGTCCCCTTGAAAGAAAAATGTTGATGTGTCATGTCATTTGGACGTGGGAGGAGTCTTAAATGCCACATTATCCAATTCTCTAAAGTATTAGTTTGAGAAACAGAAGGCAGAAAGATGACATGGGGTGTCTAGTGCAGCTGTTTGCTTTAGTGGAGGAAAGTCGCCAGGACTAGAACACAGTAGAGCTGAATTCAAGGTTCTGTTCTTACACACAGCAGCCTTCTTTCTTCTGACTTGCAACAAATCACTTTAACTTCTCTCGTGTTGATTTCATTACCTGTTAAAGTAACAAAGCAAAATTTAATTTAAAAGAAAAAACAGAATGAAAGCAATGATATTTACTGCCTACATTTTCATCGACTTGTATTTAGGATAAACTTACAAAGTTGGATGCTTCTGAAATATAGTACACCCTACGAAGTGAAGTGATCACATTGTAGTTGCTGGTTTGCAGCAGCAGTGAGACCTGTATATACATTATATCATTCAGCTAAATTCTGGGTAAACATTTCCATTGTCAATGTTAGAAAGGCCCAGACCTCTAGACAATGTTTTTATTTTGTTTCTTCTTTAATTGAATTTATTGGGGTAACATTGGCTCACAAAACGTTATAGGTTTTAATTGTACAACTCAATAAAACATCACCTGCGCAATGCATCATGCTGACACCCCAAGCAAAGTTTCTCTCTGTCCCCATTTTCCCCCCCTTTGCCACCTTCACATACCCCCTGCCCCCTTTCCCTCTGTTGATCACCACTCTGTTGTCTATGTCTTTGTGTTTATATATTTTATATAGACATATTTTTTTTGGTTTGATCCCTTTACCTTTTTCATCCAGTCCCCCAAACTCCCTCCCCTCTCACAGCTATCAGACTGTTCCCTATGTCCATGCCTCTGTTTCTATTTGGTCAGTTTATTTTGCTCATTAGATTCCACATAAGTGAGATCATATGGTGTTTTTCTTTCTCTGACTTAAGCCAGAGCATAACATTTCAGTGAGCATTATATTCTCTAGGTCCATCAATACTGTTGCAAAAGGTTTGTTTGTTTGTTTTTGTGGCCCAGTAGTATCGCATTGGGTAAATGTACCACAGCTTTTTTACACACTCAGCTACTGATTAGCACATGGGCTATTTCCAGGTCTTGGCTATTAACTCTGCAATAAACATAGGGGTGCATATATTCTTTTGAATGAGTGTTTAGGGATTCTTAGAACATATTTCCAAAAGTGGGATTGCTGGGTCAAAAGGCAGTTCTATTTTAATTTTTTTAAGGAAACTCCATAGCGTTTACCAGAGTGGCTGCACCAGTCTGCTTTCCCACCAACAGTGCATAAGGGCTCTCTTTTTTCCGCATCTTGGCCAGCACTTGTTGATTAATTGATGATAACCATTCTCACAGGTGTAAGGTGAAATCTCACTGTGGTTTTAATTTTCTCCCTGATAATTAGTAATGCATTCTTTCATATGACTATTGGCCATCTATATGTCCTCCTTGGGGAAGTGTCTATTCAGGTCCTTTGCCTATTTTTTAATTGGGTGTTTGTCTTCCTGGTGTTGAGTTGTATAAGTTCCTTATATATTTTTGAAATTCATCCTTTTTCAGATATATTATGGGCAAATATGTTCTCCACATCTTTATGGTCAATTAATATTTGACAAAGAAGTCCATACACTGGAGTGAAGACAGTCTCTTCAATAAATTGTGTTGGGAAATATGGAAAGGTACATGCAAAAAAATAAAAAATAAATAAAGAAAAGAAACTAGGCCACCAAACTTATACCATAACAAGAATAAACTCAAAATGGGTAAAAGTCTTAAATATAAGTTACAAAACCATAAAAATTATAAAAGAGAGCATAGGCAGTAAAATCTCAGACTCTCTCATAGCAAACCTCTAGAAAATTTTTATAAGGTTTTATTTGAGCCAAACTGACAACATATGCTGGGGAGTGAGATCTCAAAAGCTCTATAGAATAACAGTTTTTCAGATTCTTTTATGCATTTGAAATTAAGGAGGGGATGTAAGGAAGATTGTAGAAAGCAAAACAGGGATGGGATTACAAGACAGTTAAGAAGATTATGTGCTCTCTTGAGGGTTAATACCCCCTTCAAGGGGTATTACTTCTGGTATTTCAAAAGCATTTTGACCTAGATGTATAAGAACAATGGGCAAGGCTGGCTTAAAAGTTTTCACTAACGAAGTTATAGGCCAGGGGCATGTCAAACCACCATGACCCTCCCAGTTTGGAATTTATGATCAGATCGCCTTGTGATCTTTCCCATCCATACTGTGATATACTGCATAATCGTGGAACGGCCGTTTTACCAATGAAATTTTGGAGTAAATCCCTTTAAAGGTTGGGAATTTCCCGACTCATCCTTTGCTTTGGGCTTGTAGCTGAAGAAACGTAGGGTTTGTGACCATCGGTCATGCTGCGGACTCAAGGAGGTCTTACAGAGTCACTGTGTTACTGAACAGCAGGTGGGGGCCTGTTTTCCACCACTACCCTCTCGGCAAATTTCGGGAGGCAAAGGTTTGGTGATAATGTAAAGGGGTTTTTATTCAAAAGCTACACAATTGTGAAATAATAGCTCTGCATTAGTCACTTAAGCCTATCAATTATGGTTAAAATCTTTAACTCTGTAGTTATAGCTTTAATCACTTATACCTTTAAGGCTAAACACTTTTAACACCTGAGTTCTCCTATCATTTCCTGCATTAGTTTTTTTAATTATCTTATTTATATAGGGTTAGTTTATAAACTAAAACAACGTAAGATACAATAGATACACAATTTTGGAAGAATGGCAGGCTTCTGCCTCAGGGCTCATCCCCTCTAGAACACCCGAAGAAGAGTAACCCTGCCAGCCTCTGCCAGGTCAGCCCCATCTAAGGCAGTGCCCGGAGTTCCTTCCCATCCGAAATACCGTCCCGTGGGAAATGCAGGCCGCTGCAGCACCACCATCTAGGCATCCTCAAGGAAGAGAGCCCAAGAGCCAGTCTGTGCCTTCCTTTTATGTTAAATCTTCTGGCTCATAATTCCATATGCTCTGGAGGTGTTCAGCTTCTCAGCCAATCCCATCCTAGGCTATTTACCACTGCCTCAGGCAGCCTCCTCCTACAGCCCCTCCCTACCCTTCCCCAGTGATCTGATCAGATCTCTCGTATCAGGTGGGGCAAATGCATGTCTTTTCTGTAACGCTGAATTAGTGTGAGGCGGCACAGCTTACAACTATATATCAGTGCTTGTTCCTGTAGAATCATTGATGAAATATTTTAATCTTTATTTCAATAACTCAGTTTTTGCCCTTTGTGTCTTAAGTTGTCGTAGATATAAACTGAGAAGAAATAAAAGTATTACCTTTATTTATAATTTTATTTCTCCTTAAACATTATAATATGTGACAGTGGGTTACCAAATACATTCTTTTGAGACCCAGAATTACTTTTCCATGAAATGGGGGAAAGCCAGCTAAGGGACGAGAGCCTGGTGTTCAGAGTCAAAGGCACCGAGATTGGGGGCCTCTAACCCCAGATCATTGTTGACCAGAACTGATGGCCTGGGAGAGGTTCCAAGATCAGAGACAGGAAAATGAGCCCATGACAAGCCATCAGTTGGGAAGTAAAATTAAAAATCAGACACAAGGTATAGAGTCAAAGCAGGGAGATGGAGGGACTTTGGAAGTCTAGAATAAGAAGCAAAAAACCAGAAATTACGAGATGGTCAGTGAAACTCACGCTTTAGGGAGCATCAGAAACACTGAGAGGGTTATTAGAAGAATTAGCACTGGGCTCCACCTGTAGCACTCCTGCTCCTGCAGGTCTTGGGGGAGCCTGACGGTGTGCATCTCTAACAAGCTCCTAGATGATGCTGATGATGCCGGGCCACAGACCACACTTTGCGAATGGTTGGAGACTGGTTGTTTCTGCTGCTCCCTAAAGTGTGCGTTTCTCCGACCATCTCGTAATTTCTTGTTTTTTGCTTCTTATTCTAGATTGCCAAAGTCCCTCCATCTCCCTGCTTTGACTCTATACCTCATGTCTGATTTTTAATTTTACTTCCCAACGAGTGGGCCACAGACCACACTTTGAGAATGGTTGAGAATGGTTGAGAATGGTTGAGAATGGCATATGAATGTTTGTGTTGGCGGTGACTTTTCATAAGCCCTTGGAATCCTCTGTTGAGTGAGCTTAGAAAGGGTTGTGGACAGGGCAGACAAATTTAACATTTTGGGTTTTTTTCCCATAATAAATCTCTTTTTTTAAAAAAAGTCAAATGCCCTACTCAGTTTTTGAGGATATAAACCCCCTTCCATATTAAAATGCAAAGTAAGAACTTAGTTTTTTCCATATAAATATACATAGAAATTTTATAAAAATGAAATGTGTCATGTTTTTGTAATAGACAGCTAATACAGTGCTTTAGTTACAAAGTGTGCGTTCTGAAGATAAACTGCCTGTGGTCAAATTTTATTTCCACTACTAGCTTTCTGCCCTGAGGTCACTAGTTTCTTAAATTCCTTGAGCTTCCTTTGTAAAATGCAGATATTATTGCATTTTTAATTGTTACAGGATTAAATGAAGTAGGTTATTTAAACTGTTGGTGTGCCTGGCACGTAATAATTGCTCCATAAATGTTTGCTGTTATTGGAACACCAAAGTAAATACCTTCATTCAGGAATGTGACTTTATATACAATACTTGGTAGTTACCTCAGGTTTAACTTGTAGCTTACTCTGTGTATCTATAATTCATTATAACTCCTCAGCTAAGAACGACACTGAGTTGGCATGAAGTCATCAATTATATGTAAACACTGTGATTCAGAAGTCAAAGTGGATTAGAAATAGCAAAGAATCTAAGATTCCCTCTAGCGAATTTCAGACTAAGAAGGAAGAATACCTACCGCAGACCAGGAGTTAGGAGCATCAGCTCTGGGACCAGATTGTCTGGATTTGCATTCTGACTCCACCCTTTACTAACTCTGTGACTTCGAATAAGCTACTTGACTTCTCTGTGCCCCGGAATCTTCATCTATCAAATGGTGATAATAAACTCGCCGAGTTTTTGGAAGTATATATGATCATACATACCCACACAGTCATATTTAATAGAGATTAGATTCTGTAAATGAAACATGCAAAGTGCTTAGAACAATGCCTTGTACAAAATAAGCACTCAAAAGTGTTTGTTGTTATTGATATCTAGATTGTATATATGTAGATTTTCATAGCATTTTGATTTTAAGGAAAAATAAATCAGAAAACTAGATTTTTAATTTTTTTTTTCCTGCCTCCAGTTCAATATACTGGAACATGGGTCTGTGCAGACTTTATAAAATGGGAAACAAGTTTTTTATTAATAAACCTATGCATAAAAAGGAAAGGCCCTCCGACCAGCCTCCACCACAGCTTTCTTAAAAATATAAGTGGTGTTTCATTTAAAGTGGAGTTAGTACTTTTAAGACATTCTAGTCTTTAATAATGTTCTAGAAAAAAAAGAGGTCCTTTTTTCTACTTGCAGAAATCCCTGCAAGTACACAAATAAAGGATGTCATTGACTTTGTCACTGACGAGTTCTGTGGTCTTCTGTGTGTTGACACCATTGACTTCTCGGTCCTTGAAATCACCTCTTTCCGGACAACTTGACATAGACATGGCACTACTGTGGGTTCTCTGCCTCCCTCCCAGACATCACTTCTCTGATTTCCCAGGCAAACTTTTTGTCAGTCCTCCCTCCTGGACAAATCTGTCAGCACCCACACCCCATCCTCCTTCTGAAGACACTTCCTCAGAGGACTCCGTAATTCCCAAGACTTCCTCTTTCCTCTCTAAGCTGAGGCCTCACCTCTTCTATTCTCGCACGTCGGGTCTAGTGCTCTATTCCCAAAAGCTTATTTAGCTTCCACAGGAATTTCTCGTTGCCACATCAAAACCAAACTTAAATTTCCTCAAAACTTGTTATCCTCCCCATGCCCATGCCGCTGTGTGACAGTGCTACCATACTGCACCAAGACCTTTGGATAAGCATGTCACTCTTACATTTGACTCATCCCTTTGTGTTTCTTAATGACAAGTTCCTTTTGATTTCTTTTCCCTGGTGTAGACTTACTGCTACCTGCCCTTCTATGTTAAACTCTTGTTCTCTAGCAACTACATTGTTTCATCTTATCTGAGATTTTGCTTTCTACAGCTTCAGTTACCCAAGGGCAACTGTGGTCCCAAAACATTAAAAGGAAAATTGTTTAATTGAAGTAAACAATTAAAGCAAAAGTTTTACATTGCATGCCGCTCGAATAGCATGATGAAACCTCTGGAGTCCCACCCCATCCCACCCAGTGTGTGACCCATCCCTTTGCCCAGCGTCTCCACGCTGTGTTTGCTTCACGCCCATTAGCCGAGTAGTAGCCGCCTGGGTTAGGAGATCAACTCTAGGTATCACAGTGCTGTTGTTCAAGTCACCCTCACTTACCTTAATAGTGACCCCAAAGTGCAAGAGTAGAGATGCTGGCAAATTGGATGTGTCAAAGAGCAGCCATGGAATGCTTTCTTTAAGGTTAAAGTTCTTGATTTAACAGGAAGAAAAAATAAGTCATTTACTGGGGTTCTAAGATCCACAGTAAGGACATATGTTATATCACTGAAATTATAAGAAGGAAAAAGAAATTTGTACTAGTTTTGCTGTTGTACCTCAAACTACAAAAGTTACAGCCATGTGTGTGGTAAGTACTTAGTTAAAATTAAAAAGTATTAGGTTTGTGGGTGGAAGACATGAACAGAAAAAGTGTTTCCACTGACGGCAACATGCTGCACCAGAAAGCACTGAGTCTATACAAAGACTTCAGCAGGGGATCCCCTAAAACCAGTGACCACATCCATATAACTGTTATTTTTATATATTATTGCAATTATTCTATTTTATAATTAGTTATTGTTGTGAATCTCTTACTGAGCCTAATTTATAAATTAAACTTCACCATAGTTATGTATGTGTAGGAAAAAAAAAATGGAGTATATGCAGGTTCTGCACTATCCCATTACAGGCAGCCACTGCGGGTCTCGGAATGTATCCCCTGCGATCAGGAGGTACGACTCTACCTCCTCAGACACAGTCCCACTGCAGGTGCTCTCCTTCCAGTTCATCTTTCACAGCACCGGCAGGCTACTAATATTCCATTCAGCCAGACTTTTACCCTTTCCAGAGTTTTCCTGTTTCGACTTCTATCAAGCGCAGGTACCTTTGCCCGACTCTCAGATATTTCCGTAGTTTGCCTTTAAAGCAGGCAGCTCCCCCACCCCACATATGTCCCGCGTGGGCTGTGCTCGGGCTAGTCCTCATACTGCGACCCGGGGCACACACCTTGCATTCACCGAGCTGGCACTGCAGCCCTCCCTGCTGCCGGCCGACCATCGCATTCACACTCAGCGCTTCCATTGCTTGGTGCCTTGTTGACACTGCGTGGTGTGCGCCAGCTTTGCTTCTCACGTCTGTAAAGACAAGTGCTCTTTAAACATTCTTAAGTTATATTTGAACCTAACATAGCATCTGGGACAGTAAATGTGTAAAATTAAATTAAAATAAAATAAAGCCACTGAGTATTATCCCTGAAAGAGACCAAAGAGAAAATGTGCTTCTCGATCTTATTTTACAAATGAGAAATCTGAGCATGTGAAATGGGATATTTTAAAATTTAATAGTTATACATTTAGATTATGGTTATCTTCTACTCATGGCACAAGGTACTCAGTTGCTATTTACATTATTGGTATAAAGTTTTATTTCAGAATAGATTTGCTCTTGATTAGAGAAATTATAAGTAAATAATAAATAGTACTAGAGGTAAGAAAATATGGCAGAAATTCTGAAAGTAATAATCAAGGTATAGAAGGGTTGAAAACTGTGCAATGCTTTCTTTGGAGTCTGTGCTTGATAAATGATTGTTGACGGACTGGTTGACAGCACCCAACTAGCAAACAGCCTTCACCCATTTACTAAATGAGCAGACAGGTAATTTTCCTGGCTACATTTTGAGCATAAGGTCAAGGGAAGAGAAGACAGAGGAAAGGGTCAATTGGGAAAACTGTTCCTGGCACCTACGAGGCTGCCTTTGGCTGAATTCGCTGGAGGCGGTGGCGGGACTGCAGAGCCAGCACCCTAGTCCGCACGTAGGGAGTGTGGACATCCATTAGCCACCTTCGCTCTTCCTAGGACTCTCTCTCCTGCACAAAGTTTAAGTGGGTGTGTGCAGCACTGTAAATGCAGAGAGTCCAAAAAAAAAAAAAAAAGTTGATGCACTAGAACATTTGTAAAAGAGAGAGAAGACTTTACATTTCACAGACTGATTCATTGTTCATTCTTCGTCTCTTATTTTGGAAACTTTAAGAGCCACCCTCAGGAGCCTAACTTTCAGTGGTTTCCATCAGCAATTTAGGTCTTCCTGACCAGGCTCACTGAATTATAGGCCCCAAAGCAAATTCTCTGCGGGGAACGGAAATAGGCTGTGGCTGGAGATCTGCTTGGGGGGGTGGGGGGAGTGGCTAAAGAGCAAAGAACACTGGATATTAGGAGAAATGAAAAGTGGATCTGTTGGGCAATGTAATTCTGACATACAGTAGCTAGAATTAGGTCAGGTTTCACAAGTTAAGGGTACAGCCTCTGCAAGACTGCTCTGCAGACACCAGCTACAAGTCTGGGGGTCCCCAGGCCCCCACACTTCTGACCAGCTGCCTACGCATTCAGGGTTTCCCACAAGCCCCACAGGCTTGAGACTTTGCTAGTGCTAATGTAGAAAATGCCCACACCTGTAGAGAATTTTTATAGAAGTTTATTTGAGCCACACTGAAGAGATGTGGGGAGCAAGATCTCAAACGCTCTGGGAATAACAGTTTTGCAGCTTCTTTGATGCATTCCGAATTAAAGAGGAAACTTAAGAATGATTAAATGGATGTGGGAAAAAGCAAGGTAGGGGGATTGTATTACAGGGTATTTAATAAGAATATGTGCTTTTCGAGAGCGTTTTTGGCTTATGTCAAAAGTATGTTAACCTAGGTGCACAGAAACAATGAACAGTCAGGCCTTGCTTAAGGCAAAGATAAACGTTCTACTAACAAGTTATGTGTCTGGATCTGGCTACCCACCGTGACCTGCCCAGTTAGAAATTCGTGATCATGTCACTCTGCGAGGTCACTTTCTGTGGAACTCCCATTTTTTTCCATTCACACTAAAACAACTCATAGAACTTAAGAAAGCACTATAGTTAATATTATAGTTTTACTATACAGGGTACAAATCAGAACCAGCCAAATAAACACATGTGACAGGGAAGTCTGGGAGGGTCCCAAGCATGACGCTTTTGTTTCTTCAAGGCAGGTCACCTTCCCAGTACTTCAGTGAATATCACCAGCCAGGAAGCTCACCCAAGCCCCGGTGACTAGAGTTTTTATTGGGTTTCATTCTATAGGCAGGATCGATCGAATCATAAGCAATGTAATTGGACTCAATCTCCAGTGCTCCTCGCCTCCAGGGATGTTGGGAGGTCAGGTTGATATCAAGGCTCGAAGCTCAAGGCCTCTAATCACATGTTGGCCTTTCTGTTGTGGCCAGGACCCATTTTACAACTCCTTAGGGATCCCTGTAGATCACCTCATTAGCATAAACTCAAATGTTGTCCTAGGGGCCTCTCACGAAAAAGAACACTTCTATTACTTGCAAAATTCTAAGTGTTTAGCAGTTCCCCCTCAGAAACCAGGAAAAGACCAAATTCTTTATTACACAACACAGAAAATAGAATATGAATTGGACCTATTTTAAGTCGTGAAAAACTAAGGCAAAAATTATGATTTTTTATGATAAAGAAACTGCTGAAAAATGTCACTTGAATGTAAAATACATGGTCATTAAACACCATTAGACTTTTTTTTTGAGAGAGAGAGACAGCATTTATTCAAGCTGGGCACAGCGAAACAAGGAAGAGCTTAGGACAGAAGAAGCAATAGGAGATAGCCCAGGAGGCGCAGCTTTGGCTCCCTAGAAATGTTATAGGGAGACGTGAGCCAAGGTGGGGCTGCTGTCAGCTCCCTGGGGAGTCAGAGAAAAGGGGAGCTTGGAGGTAGGGTGAGGGGGTTAACCCAGGATGAGATGCTGCTGCCCATTGCTCTCCCCTGGTTGCAAGTCTCATGGGATCCCTTAGAGTTTAGGAGATGCACCCCTGTTGGGGACGAAGAGGGGAAGGGGAAAGGCACAGATGTGTCCACAGAGTGAGGAGGTGCCCACTATTAGATATTTTTAATTTGTTTTTCACTCACCTGTTCGTTCATTCAGCAATATTTATTGAGTATCTACCTTCTAGGCTAATCGATGAAGCTATACTGTCACACTGTCACTGTAAAAAAAATTCTTTACCTGTATTACATTGAAAAGAGGAAGGACAAACTATTTGAAATTATTTTCTTATTTTAACTCCAGTCAAAATGAACCTGAGTTCTGAGATAATTATTAATTTTTGCTTATTAAGCATGATGTTAAGAGAGCCCCCCAGACCGAAAATATTCAGCATCCAGTCCAGATTTATAAGGAAATTAGGGATGTGGGGGATAATAGAAGAAATATATATGCTGGTCGTTTAACCAGGAGGCTACCATTTGGTCTTGTTTTTAAAGAAAATCAAGAAGTGCTTTGAAATGTGATATGTTTTAAACTGTTCTTTTTTTGCTTTCCTGTAATTGGAGCAACATACTAATTTCTACAAGTTGTGACTACTAACAGAGAGCAATCACCTCACAGACTTGTACCGAAGAGACGAAACCATCCAGGTGACAGGAAACGGCCATGTGCAGAGTCCGCGCTTCCCGAACAGCTACCCCAGGAACCTGCTTCTGACATGGCGGCTCCATTCCCAGGAGAAAACCAGGATACAGCTAGCCTTTGACAATCAGTTTGGATTAGAGGAAGCAGAAAATGATATCTGTAGGTAAGTGGAGAAAAAAAAATCCATTTTAGAGAACTCTTCCAAGGTGAAAGTACAAGGTGAATTTAAAAACATTAAACTTCCCTTTTGGGCCCTTTGGACCTACTCAAAACCCAGCGCTTCTTTTTCAAAAAGCCTTATGTCAGTCCTAGCACACAAAATAAATTGGAGCATAGACCCTGCTGACTGACAGAAACTCACCTTCACACCTGTCGGAGCCCGGCCGCGTGGCCTACAGAGACGGAGAGAGCCTGCAGGCCTCTGCCTCGGCCAGGCCCGGAACAGTCTTTGTGAGCAGGTGGCTGCAGCCAGTGACCGCCTGCAGCCAAGTCCTGTGGCTCTGGTCTAAGTCCGCCTGGGGCTCAAAGCGTGTACACCCTGCTTGGCTCCAGGAAGTAATCCAGACTGTGGTAACGTCTGCACGGCAGTAGTGGTCCCCCCAGCCCCGCCCCGCCCCACTCTTGGAGAGGATGATAGTGGGGACCTACGGTTGTTAGGCCTTACCCTGAAATCACTGTTTTAACGCAGCAGGTCTGTGTGAGGAGGAAGAGGAGGCAGCCCCAGGGCCTGTGTGCCCCTCCCACGGTCAGTTTCCTGTGGTTTCTGAGTCATCATTAGAAAATGAATCTCCCTTTTTAGCATATTTATCAGAGAGCACCCTGGCTGTTGTTTTGTGAATTGTCTGTTCACAGCATCTTATTCACTTAATGTATAAAACTTGGGGAGGATTTTTCTTCTTTTCCGTACTGAACTGCACATACTTGTTCTGCATTGTCAGTGAACTACTGAACTGCTACATCCTGTCAGCAGGTTTATTTTCCTTTGAATAATAAAAAGAGAGTGCTTCCAATTTGGCTGTCCTTTGTTGCATGATTATTATGCTGATAGCTTTTATTATCTTGCTATTTTTTTTTCAAGATTAATAGTAGTGACTATTACTTTCTAGGACCATAGAGGGTAATGTATGCCAGAAAACAGATACAAATATATGCAAGAAGAGCTAGTCAGTATTTACAAAGAGAATTAACTAGAGCAGATCTTGTGTCTTTTCCACCTTGAAAGAGAGAACTAATTTTCCGTCCTGGAAAAAAAAAGATTGTAAAAAAAAAACACCCTCTATTAAAAGATTGTTAAAGGTGATGACATGAAATAGAGGAAACCAGGTCTTCACTACTGAGCAGGGTTTTTGATTCTGGTAGTGAATAAGCTCTCTTGGTATCCTGACCTTAAACTAGAAGAAGAGGAAGTTAGGATTTTTTTTTTTTGACCCTGCATCAAATCTACCTGCTTCTCAAAATGTATGAAGAGAGATAGAGGAGTAAGCAGTGGAAAAGGGAGAGGAAGAAGGGAAAGACACAGATGAGAGACTTGCCTCAGAACCCTCCCTAAGAAACAAAATGGGACTCTCTTGACAGATCCAGAGTAAAATCGACACTGATGATGTGTTTTTTAAAAAACAAAAATGACCTATTGAGTTATTAACAAAGTTTCAAGTATACTCCTGCTATGTGCAGTAAATATGATTTACACATATTATATATAAAATGAAATGCAATTGATTTTCTACCATCTGTTCCAGTGCCTCCTTGATGTTTACACTAATATTTTATTGCTTGAGTAATGATTCTTTGTTAGTGTTTTTCACCTTCCAAGCACCATATAAATGTTAAGTAATTAGTTTACACAGCACCCAAGAGATAACCAGCTGGTAAAATTGTATAAACCTTCTTTTTCTGCTCATAAGGAAACTGAGGCAAAGGACATAAGGGCCTCATAAATCACTGTCAACAAAATTTAATACCCATATTATTATGTTAACCTCCTTAGATTAACCTACCCAACCCTGTAAGAGCTCTGAGGTGCATGGGTAAGACCAGTAAAGCCACATTGGATTTCTTTTCATATTTAGATGTGACGTTTCTCATTCTGATTTCTCTTGGCAATTGTGACTGGAAAAATATAAAACGTTTGTGAGACTACCGCTGTCACCAGAAAGGGACCAGGATCAAATTTGGTTCACCCTGGCACAGTCTGAAATGTGTGGGTTCTTGACTTCATCCACGGAAGATTCCATGGTACAAGTCCAGGTGACTTTGGGAGGACATGTATTAAAGCTGGGGCCGGTGAAACAAAGGAGGGGCTTGAGACGGAAGAGGCAAGGTTATAGTAACAGGAGTGGGCCTCGGCGCAGCTGCCGCGGCCCTTTACAAACGAAGGCACAGGTGCAGGCCAAGTGAGCCGGCTGGGCTGCGTGGACCCAGGAGACAAGTTACAGAGGCAAAAGGAGGGCCCTTGGAGACGGGTTCAGGGGGTCACCCTGGGACGAGCTGCTGCTGCCCGCCGATCCCCTGGTTGCGAGCTCCTGGGAACCTTTAGAACTTAGGAGAAAGAACGCAGAAATACACACCTGCAGAAAGAAGGAGAGGGAAGGTGAAGACATGCCCTAGAGAGAGCGCACACTGTGCCCTTTGTCTTAAGGGTTTTTATTTGTTTTCTAAATGTAGACATTTTAGGGGAGATCTCACAGGAAGATCTCAATAGGATACTTAAAAGCTTTTCAGGTGTGTCCTTTGATATGTTGATGCATCCAAATGAGCTTATAAAGGGATCAGGGTAATGATCTGGTTAGTTTCACCTTCAAAGAATGTCACTGGAGAGGGCCGGCTAGGCTGGCCCTTTTGCTCCTAAGCGTCCTTGGTTAGGGAAGATAAGGCTTTGCAATGTATTGATATTATCTGGCTGTAAATTGCTCTGCTGTTCAATTATCTGTCTCAGTTTCCCCATTCCATTTGCCAAAGAGTTTTCCTAGCGTTTTACTAACCTACCGCATGGCCACTGTTCACTGCAAATGCTCACCATTTGCACTGAGAAGTCATTTGGAGAGAGGTGGAGTGGAGGAGTGAGACCCTGATGCCCAGAAGCAAAAGGCAGATAGTTCATCTCATCAAGTGCAATATTCCACAGTCTTGAATGCTCTGAAAATAAAATTCATGATCCCTAGAAGATACCAATTCTGTCGCTGAAAATGTCGTGCTATGTGATGGAAAAGTGGGATGGTCCGGAGGATCAAACGATTATGAAATATCTAAAGAGGTCTTTCCTGCCTCCCTCAATCCTGGCTTTCTGTTTCTCAGACCAATGCCAAAGGGAACCTATAATCTTAAGCTATTTCACACCCTGTTTTAACCAGCCCAGATATTTACAATATTGGTCAGCAAACATTTCTGCTAAAGTTATATGCTTTCCATTATGATAAAAGTCGTATTTTATGATATTATCCTTCCGAAAGACAGTTTCCAAAAAGAGTCGTTAGTGATTGCTTCATGTAATGAAGTGCTGATTCTATGTGCGATACTGATACAGATCTCCCTTTTTAAAGGAAGTGTGGAATGTGGCAAATTAATTCAAAGTGAGAATTTGTTTGAAAAACTTTGTACAGTAAATATTTGGACGTATAATTAGAGCTACATCTCCTCAAATATGATGATAGATTATAGCTATTAGTTTTTCCAGGAAAGCCTTATAAACCAGATGCTCAGAAAGTGGCCTGTTTTGATTATTAATGATTTGGGAACAGTCACGGCTAAATGTGTGGAAAGGCTCTTTCAGAACAGATTGTGGAGGTTTGAATTTGGAAAACCTAATCCGAAAACTAGCTTCACTTTTAAAATGTCTATAGCTTAGCCGGCCCCCAGGACCATGGTGATGGCTGTGGCTGATGCTAGTTTTCCACCGGGCGTTGTTGAACACAGATTCGTAGGAGGCCCTGAGTAGTCCAGATGGAGGCATAGGTAAACATGGCTCACTTCCTCACACAACCACATCAAAATTACAACCAAACGACAGAACAACCGTTACTTGAAAACCTCAGAAAGCTAGTTGAATGGTAGTCTGATAGTTACAGAACTAAGGAAACCTCATCCAGCCAGACTGTTAGGAGACCTGGAGATGCTGAGATGCAGAATGGGCTGATCCCACACCCACATACAGTGGATAATAATTTGGGAGTGATCTCTGGAGCAAAATAATAATCTCTGGAGCAAAGCACTTCAGGTCCACAACAGGCCGCGCAGCCCAGGTTTCGGTGCCAGGAAGATAAGGTCCCATAACTTCTGGTTGTAAAAACCAGCCAGGTCTGAGTCAGTGAAACGAACTACTGGGGTCCCAAGCAGTTCCTCTTAAAGGGCCCTAACATAGACTCACTCAGACTTACTCCAGCTGAGCTCCAGCACCAGAGCAGTGACTTGAAGGACACTAGTGATATGGGGAGTAACTTAAGCGTCTGGCATCAGGGTGAGAGCTGGGGGACAGCTTTCTCCCAGACAGAGAGGTGGGTAGAGCCATTGCTCCTTTTGTGGGCCCTCACCCAACAGAACCACAGAGCTGACAGGTGGGTATCATGTCTGAGACTCCATCGACCTGGCCCACCCAGTTTGCTCCGCCCTGGGGAATTCCTGAGGCTCTATCCCATTCAATTTACAGTCCACCCAAGCTGTTAACTGTGCTATTTCCATATGAATGGCTGGTCTCAGCACAGGCTTCACATCTTCTCAAATCCCTTCAAACCAGCAACAACAGCCTCCTAAGAGCAGCCAGCTTTGGATCACAGTTTGACTTCGTCGGCAAACCCCTAAGCCCAGCGCAAGTGGCAGCCATATGCAGACTGCTCTGTAGCTCATGCTGGGTGGGCCGGGGTGGCACACAGGTGGTAGCTGACCCCCCAGAGACAGCGCACCCACATGGGAACACAACCACCCTGCCCCTGCACCACTGATCCTCCGCAGAGGGTGGAGGTTGGTGGTCAGTGGTCACAGCCAGTCCTTGCAGCCGAATGGCCTGGGTAAATCCCTCCCATTGATCTGCCAGCAGCAATCAAGGCTCAACCACAAGAGAAGGGTGTACTCAGCCCACACGAATGGTGCACCTTCATGACCCAGCGTGGGGGAAAAGGGAGGCTGTGCCACTGGACCGTATAGGACACTTACTACGTTAGGCCATGTTACCAAGACGAGGAGTGATAGCAGCTCTACCTAATACATAGAAACAGGTACAAGAAGGCTGTGAATGTGAGGAGACAAAGAAACATGGCCTGAATGATGGAACAGATGAAAACTCCAGAAAAAAAACTAAGCAAATGGAGATGAACAATATATCAGATGCATAATTCAAAACACTGGTTACAAGGATGCTCTAGGAACTTAGTGACTACCTCAACAGCATAAAAAAGACCCAGGCAGAAATAAAGGATATACTAATCAAAATAAAGAACAATTTACAGGGAATCAACAGT